>UELU01080349.1:0-23319 GCA_900490025.1 Megastigmus dorsalis
ACCACTTCGTATGGGTAGCAAAGCCATTGATAACTTGGCAGTTTCACTGAATCTGCACAAACCATTTTATGTTGTTATCATCGATGCAGGCTCAACTGCTAGTCGAGTAATAGCCTTTACATTTCATATTTCTGTGGTAAACGGGCAACTCATTTTGGATGATGAACTATTTTATGAAACAAAACCTGGGCTCAGTTCCTATGTAAAAAATCCTAAAGATGTAAAAAAGTCTCTTGATATTTTATTACAAAAGGCTAAATCAAAGATTCCGAAATCAGAATGGTCTCGCACACCATTAAACATGAGAGCTACGGCTGGATTAAGACTTCTGCCTGGTCATAAAGCACAAGATATACTGGAAGAGTGCAAAAAAGTATTTAATTCATCTGGCTTTAAAGTATCAGAGCATTCTGTAGCTATTATGGAAGGATCTGATGAAGGTATTTTTTCATGGTTCACTGCCAACTTTTTACTTGATCGATTTCCAAACACAGGGAGTAATGTAGATTACTCAGCCAATACTGTTGCTGCATTTGATCTTGGAGGAGGATCAACTCAAGTGACTTTTGCTATAACACCAAGTGTAACTGAAAATCAGTCAGAAGAATTAGTAGCTCACGAAAAAAATTTGTATAACATCAATGTTTTTGATAGAAACATGAGTATATTTACACAGAGCTTCTTAGGAATGGGTTTAATGGCTGCAAGAAAAGAAATTCTAACACATCCCGACAATTATAAAAATCAAAAAACGAAACCTAGTACAACTTCCTCTAAATTTATTGAATTACATGCTGAATGCATCAATCCTATTATATCTGGTGTTGAGTGGCACTATGCCGGAAAGAAATACTTAGTAAAAGGACCAATCAATGGCACCCATAAAATAATCAAGACACAAAACTTTGCTGGTACTGACGAGGATAGACCTATAGTTCGATTTTCTACATGTCTTGAAATAATAAAGAAAGCGGTTGAAGCTATTATTCCTCATGATCTTCCTAGCCTTGCAGAACATGAAATATATGCATTTTCATATTATTTTGAAAAAGCAACAGAAGTAAGTTATGTTGTCATACTTCTTTAAATTTCGTATTAATAATTTAAATTTAATTTACAATTATCATATTAACTGTTGTAGGTAGGTCTTATAGACCCCTTTGCAGGAGGAGTGGTTACAGTAGATTCAATTTATAAAGCTGCATTGGAAACATGCGAATATCCTAATACAGATCAGCCATTTATGTGCTTAGATTTATCATTTATATACATCCTACTACATGAAGGTTTTGGACTTGATCAAAATACGAAAATCTTTGTAAGTTTATAAAATTTAACACTTTCATAATGTTAATTAGAATGGTATAAATCTAAGTCATTACTTTTTCAGCTACGAAAAAAAATAAATGGACATGAACTCAGCTGGGCATTAGGTGCTGCATTTAATGTTCTGCAAAATGAATCGTGATACTTGAACCTACGAACAAGACTCATTCAAATCCAATAAGTGATACAGTTAGGGTATGCGCTGCATCAAAATTAATTTAAAATCATATGCATACCTATGTGATATTTCTCACTTTGTAACACAAATGCATTCTTTGTCAATGCATAGTATAAGAATATATTGTTAGATAAACTAAAACTAAAACTAAAGATTTCTCAGTACAAAAATGCTGATATTAAAAATGAAGTTATATTTGCAATAGACAATTCAATTTTAAAGCTTATCTGAAATCAATATACAAAATATGAAAATTTTATATTTCCAGTTTTTTTAAAAATTGATAGCATCATTTTATTAAAATTTATTATGGCTATTTATAAATATTCATGTTTTTTAATATGACACTTTGGTAATGTAAACTTTTTATATGTGTATAAAGTATTGTACATAACACAATTATGTAAAGAAACGTTATACTTTATTTAGAATCTTATAATGGACATTTACAATTTATAACAATAACAAAAAGCGCTTTCAGAAAGTAACAGATCATTACAATACGCAATCTTCCATTAAAAATATAAGCTCAAATTTGAAACGTTTGCCACTGACCTCTACAGTGCCTTCTAAATAATAAAAAAGTTTTTATTCTGGTTAAATATAATACAAAACACACATTGTCTCATGAAAATTTTAATGCTGATAACGACTTTATAGTACTTTATATATGTTATCATGAAGAATTAAATTTAGCACATACTGTAACTATGTAATAATTACAGTATTTATATTAATGTAAATATGTCAAATATATATTTTATGATCATGACGATGCTTTATTTAAAGTTAATAAAGTTCATAAAAATCAAGCAATACGTATATGTTGAGAACAATAAAGATTTTAAATATATGTTTTGTCACTTAGTGTCAGAAAAATTTATTATAGACCTATCATAATTTAATTACTATAGTATGTTACAATAAAACAAAGGCTTATTCACCATTTTTTTATATTCCCCACTTGTCATCCTTTAATCTTTTGAAATTATGAAATTTGTTTTTATAGTTCTAGAATATTTCAAGCACCCTCTTATTGTTAGGATATTTACATAAAAAATTACTTTAGTTATAACTCTTAAGTATATTGACAAACAAAAACTTTGAGTGTACTTTTTCAGTATAGGTTTATAGTCAGTTTCTAGCAGTTTTTGGATGAAATTCCACTTTACTGGCCGATTTCTTACATTTTAATTTCAATATAATTTTATAGTACCTATATATTAAAATAAGGATAATATAATAGAGTATAACTTAAATTATACTTTTTAAGTTAGATACTTGCCGAGTCTACCTAGTCTATCTAGTTAGTTTCAGTCCAGAATATAATTTACATAAAAATCGTTCACGAGAATCTGACTAGTTTCTCGCTGTTTCTTGGTCAGAAACTGACCAGTTCAACTGCTCCATTTCTTCCAGGGAATTCGTGTATCATACTTGACATTCCTACCTTGCCGTTTTTTGCATTTAACGAAATATATAAAGATATAGAGATTAATTTTTGGAAAAAACTCTGTCACCATCTCGGCAATGATTTAAACATCGTGTGATTCTTTAGTTTCATGAAATTCCAGTCAGAATTCTGTGAATTGTGGATGGAATTTCATGAAATTAAACCACGTAATGTTTACATGATTACCGACATAGTGACCAAGAGTTTTTAAACAAAATTAATCTCTATCTTTAAATAGTTTTGTTAAATGCAAAAGTCGGTAACGTAGGAATCTTTCCATCCATAGCATATCGTAATTGCCCTATTAAATTGTTTTACGTATAATAATGATGAAAATCATATGTAGTAGACATATGGAAATTATCATTTTCATTTTCATTTTCATACCTACGCGATCAAAATCATTGGTGTTTACAGGTAAATTAATATCTGTATTCTGTTGCGTTTTGCATTAAAATATCGAAGAATGGGACAAAAGGAACACCATGCAATGGGCTAAACTGAGCATATATATTTTCAATATCACATAAATTTGACGAAAATAAAATATTAAATAGCTTATCAACATACTTTTTCTAAAATAAATTTACCTAATAATAAAATAAATGTAATAATATTTAGGAAATTATCAAAAACATGTACCTATTTAATATTTATTTCATAAAAAATACGCATTAAAATCTACACGGTTCACCCCACACATGCTGCTTTTACTTCGTTCTAAGTTATTTAAATTCATTATTACAATATTACTTGATGAATGCGTCTTTTCAATTTTTGATATAAAGAAGCACAGACAGAAAACGACTCTTATCAACGAGATGAACAATACATTGTTTCGCGTTAGAGTTTCAAGCAAATGAGAGAAATATACATGACTGTAATTACAAGTAGGTTATTAATATATCATTTGGAAAAGATAAGGTCTGATATGCATGCAAGAATTAATCGTATGAATTTCAGTGACTACAGACTACAGAGCATCAACGACTACTTCAACTTCGTGCATCATTCTAATTTATTAACGATTCAAGGGAAGCGAAAACAATAAATCCTCAAAAGTTTTTTTCAGTATTAACTAGCAAGTTACCATGCAGCTCTTCGGATCTCTGCCGGGTTTGGCTAAAACTCTGGGATATATTTTTTGACACTTAATTATGAAAAAAGTCAAAGCACTTCACCCTAATGCTTCAATTTATGAACTTAAGAGCCATCATAACGATATTTTGAAAAAATTGGATATAAATAATATCTATGTTTTTATTATTGTTTATGGAAACAAAGAATTTAAGACTTGTTTATATGTATAAAAATATAAATTAGCTGCTAAGTTATATAGAAGATTGAAAATAGGGAAAAAATTAATCCACAACTCTATCGGTTTTTGGGTTACTTTTTAACCCATTTTCGTTCTTCTATGTATAACTTTCCAGTTTCTTTATACGTTACATGTATATATTAACAAGGTACGTAACAAGTTTTAGATTCAAGCTCATCCTTTCTACTTTGATTTCCTTCTTCCATTATTTTAAAATTTTTCAGAACTGAATTATAAATAATAATATACGCATTTATGTTTTACAATTTTTTCAAAATAATACTATAATGACCTTCGATAAATTAGAGCTTTAGCCGATGAACTGCTTTTACTTCTTTATACTTAATTTGTTGTCGAAAAATGTATCCCAGAATTTTAACCAAATCCGTCGTCTGGAGAGTTGCGGCCATCTCGTGTTTGAACCTTATCTAGTCATTTTTTAAAACTTTGTGTTTTAAAGGAATGCTACTATAAGATGCGTACCTGCAGATGATGAAAAATAAAAAACGTCATTACATATAAATAATAATGAATCATATTTCGAGATATACAATGTATTTATTAATATAAGTAATCAATAAAATAATATAAATTAGATTATAAAATACTTATTATGCAAAATCGCAAGAAAAATTAAAAAAAAATACTATTGAAACTTAATATCTCATTATAAACTTGTCTGCACCGATTATTTCTATTTATTTAGAATGATGAATAACATATTTCATATACTATACGAAACAATTGAATTCTTTTACTATACTCAGGTATCATCACACAGTAAGGAGAGTCAAAAAAGAAACTAAGTATACTTATTCAAACTTAATGTCTTACCAAACCCGCCTGTATCTACTTCTATTTATTTAGTATGGTAATATAGTAATGCTAGTCTTTTTTATTGTGCGAATAATAGTTGGATAATCAATAATCAGTAAGAAGGTACATAAATTCGTTTAAGGAAGTTCTATCGTTAGGGAAATTCGTCCTGAAAATTATGGCCAAAATATATTGTTTTTTTGTAACAAACGTGAGAATACGAAAAAATCATCGGTTCTGATGATATATCTTTTCAGAAATCGTCAAAAACTATAAATAAAAAACACATGTTTAAGAGTGTGATCTCATTTATGATTTAAAGCAAAAAAGCAAATAGGTTATCGAAGAAATGAAAGGGATATTTAATAAAGAAGTTAAAAAAATAAGTGGTTGTGCAAAGGTAAGATCAACAAAGTTTTATACATTTCATTAATTTAATTTAACACATTTATAAATCCAATTCATCATTCATCCTTAAAATGAAATTATCTGAATATTGAAAGAAGATTTTTTCACTTTTTTCTATAATCCCTCAACTCAAATTGACTTCGTCGACCGATAGAACTTCCTTAATTATATTGAATTTCTTTTCTATAATCCAATTATATTTTATTATTATGCTAATTTCATATCAACGGTCGCGAATACAAAGACGCTATTTCAGCTAGGGTTTTAGAAGTATAGGCGCATGCTAAGTAAGTATCTTGATTTC
Source organism: Megastigmus dorsalis (assembly GCA_900490025.1). Taxonomy (NCBI): domain Eukaryota; kingdom Metazoa; phylum Arthropoda; class Insecta; order Hymenoptera; family Megastigmidae; genus Megastigmus; species Megastigmus dorsalis. The sequence goes on from UELU01080349.1 coordinate 5,804, forward strand.
ATCCATTTCAATTTCCATAATCCAAGTGGCAACTTGGCAAGATAGCATAATACTCTTATTTGCGATCGTCATCTTCATTTGACAGTAAATGGTGATAAATGTAACATTTAGAACTAATTTACACAATAAATATAGAAAAATATTTCAATATTTTAGTTTCTTTGATATGAATGCGATGAATGTGTATGCAATATTCGTACCATATTTAAAAATACATCAACTAAAATCTATTATTCTGATCATTATTATTATGCAATAAGAAATTCTGTTTGAGTTATTTTTTAGCGCGAATTTCAAAGAGCCGGCTCGTTATCGACCGAGCTTTTTACACATAATGATCGACGTCTCTTTTTTATCGATAAGACGTCTGCTATTATTTGGTTATTCATGTACTGATGTATATATATTACATGCGCGTTAATCACCTAATCGTGTGTAAACTTATGTGCAGAGTCCTGCCGTCTGCATATGTATAATACATTATTTACTCTGAACAAGTCACAAGTCACGGAATCCCGGAAAAAAACAGTTCACGGTATATGTGCGCGATAGCACATATAATATATCATGCACCAGCTGCAGTCAGTGCACGTATGTACGTACGAAGGTGTTACTCTCTAGAGTCTAGTCTCTGCATTACAGCTTACAGCCGTGGTTCGATGTATGTAAGGAGGTACTTATAAAGCGTTAGCAGCTCAGTTGGTGAGTAAGTCTAAGGCTGTTAAAACTTTTATTTTTGAGTATATTTATATATCGTTAGACGGCGTAACGGCAACCTCCATATTCCTAGAATTTTCTGTTAAAACAGCAGTGGCAGCTTGGTTGCAAACATACATGTGCATATGTATATAACGTGTTTCAGTATCTACATAATCGTCGAAGAGCTCAACGATCCCACCACTCGTTCTACTACCCGCTATGTTTCGCATGCCTTCTTTTCTCTAATCGAGAGCGCAGACTGCGCGATGTGCTAATTTGGATTTCATCAGTTCCTTATTTGCTTCATCCTTGACTAGACCGATTCCGTGTGTTAAATCAGCGATCGCCAGTTTCAAATGAGGAGCCGAGACTATTATGTCAAAACAGAAACTCCTGTCCTCATGTTCATTGCGATTTTCTATTTTGCTGTGAGTGCACTTCAGTATAAAGCAGGCAGACAGAAAGACAGACGGGGATAGGAGAGATTGTAAAAGAAAAAGAGATTAAATAGTATAAAGATACAGAGAGAAAGAGAGCATAACTTTATATACAAACACTTTTCCAGTATACCAAAACCGATTTGAATAAATGAATCGGACCACCAAGTTATTGGCACCAGCCTCTATAGCAATAAGTGCCTATTGTCCAAAGGTCCATTTGCAGGCAATAACTCATCGCCACCTTAACGTAGGCTCAGTCTTTCTCTTTTTCTTTCTTTTTACTTTGTTTTATTAGTACTCATTTTTTAATTATAAGTTCAGTTTGTTTGTCATGCTGCTAATTTGCATAACACTTTTTAAGATATTATTTTTCACAGGTTATCGCTAAAGCTTCATTACTGTCGTCAAGGTCTTCCCTTGAAAGTTGTCCAAAATATTCGTACCTGGACAAATTGGATTTTAAAATTTCAACTGAAACTTCCGATACTGACATGGCAGAGAAAGATGATATTAGCTTCGCATTACAGAAATTGAGCATGGGTGATACAGCTAATGAAAACATAAATTGTGCAGACGTTAATCTTAATACTAGTCCTAAAGATCGTGTAAAAAGAAAGCAATCTGTTGACAGGAACAAATTCAAAGAAATACGTAAATGGGAAAAAATTGATAAAGGTGAATTTATTTACGTGTATAATTAGTTGTGATAGTAACAAGAATATATTTTCATATAAATTGATAACATTGCATTTTTAAAATTGCTATTGATTCAATAATTATTTTAATATATTTATGTACTTAAAGAATTATGTTTTACAGTAACATGTGAATTAATAAATTAAAAATTGATTTAGTAATATCATCTGCGATGAAGCTGTAATGATTTACATTCATATTAACACTACAATCTGTTTACTAATAAAAATTTCAATGATTCAATGATCTATGAATATTTTATCCTTAGAAAATTAAATTTTTAAAATACTTGCATAACTTATAGATTTGCAACTGAACCATTATTACCACTATTTTCATTAATAATGTAAATTTTAATGGCCATTTTTTATTTCAGAAAACTTAACCATCAATTGTGAGGAATCATTTACTATCAAGTTACTTTCTTTCAATATTTTAGCACAAGATTTGCTAGAAACTCATGCATATCTATACAGAGAACACAGTAGACAAGCATTACCTTGGGAAAAGAGAAGACCACTCTTGGAACAAGAAATATTAGAATCAGATGCTCATGTACAAGGAAAACTTTTTAAATATAAATTTATTTAGAATGTATGTGCAAACATGTTCTAAAAAATCTATTTTACAGGTTGTTTGTATCCAAGAGATGCAAGAAGAGCATTTAGTGGAGTTTTTGATTCCTTTTCAAAAAAATGGATTTACTTACTTGTATAAAAAACGCACAAATGACAAAAAAGATGGTTTACTACTTCTGTACAAGGAGGACATGTTTAGTTTATTAGAATTTTCTAAAGTTGAACTATATCAAACAGGTATTGAACTATTGAGCAGGGACAATGTTGGATTGATTGCCAAATTCTCTTTGAAAGAAAATCCAGGAACAAAATTTGTTATTGCAACAACCCATTTACTTTTCAATCCAAGACGAAACGATGTTAGATTGGGCCAAGTACAACTTCTATTTGCAGAAATTGAAAGAATAGCTTTCATTGAAAATACCCCGTGAGTACATCTTGATCATATGTATCAAAATGAATCATGATCGTGTTAAAGAATAATAATTTAACAGAATAGGTCCACGCTATCTTCCTATCATACTATCAGGTGATTTCAATCTTGAACCCTACAGTGGAGTGTACAACTTTATTACTGAAGGTTCAATAGAGTTTGTAGGCAAAGGTCGAAATTTAGAACAATGTGATTATCACTGCTTATCAAACTCTTTAATTCCACCTCATCTATATGTTACTGACGAGTGTCAGCATTTTAATGTACTCTCACAAAGATTGTCTGGCGAAGGGAGTGGTGAAGTTATGGTAAGATATCCATTAAAGTAAAAATAAATTAACCGTTTTATAATTTAAAAGTTAATTTATTATTGTTGCATAAAATTTAACATTAGTTTTTAAACAAGTTCAAGAAAATGCATAAATTCTATTTAAACTTTTTTTTATTATATTCTTCACAAATTTCTCTATTTACTCATGTTCATTAGTGAACTTAATTTATTACTTTATTAAATAGATTTTAGATTCCATCTAACATTTTACTAATTTTTTCTGGAATACTTAAATAATTTAGTTTTTACTTCATATATATTCAGTTAATCCTATAGTTTAATCTAAATATTCACATTGATAAAGAAAAAGTGTTTTTTTTTGTATTATCTGAACTATTATAAAACTGATATATTCCTTTTTTAATTCTAGTTAAAAAACACAGAGGATCAATATTTATCTAAAAAGGTCAAGGATTCATCTTCAAAATCTAAAGAAAAAAGCTTAGTCGACAAGAAAACAACTACTTACCAAAAAGTAGAAATAGCTGACGGTCACTATGTAACATTTTCCTCGGGACTTTTGACACATCCATTTCAATTGCAGAGTGTGTACAATCACACAAACAAAAAGGGAAAGAGTGAAGCCACCACATTTCAAAACAGATGGATAACTGTTGATTACATATTTTATAGCGACGTGAAACTACTAGAAAGGTATACATTGCCAACAGCAGAAGAATGCACAAAATATTTTCCCACAATACCAAATTCAGTTGTGGGAAGTGATCATTTGTGTTTAGGGGCTACTTTTCAGTTAAAAAAGAGATAAAATTCTTTTGCATGTAACAGTTATCTCTTTGTTTGCCCGTCTGTATATACAAATTAAGCTATGAAAAAAAAATATTTCCTTTCATATAATTTTATTATAATAAACATATTTTTTCAATAAAGTACAAAAAGTATAAAAAAATACATTGTATAATTAATAATTTATTAATTTTTGCAATTAGTTTCTAGACACTTGGGCACTTCCTGTACCAAGATTAAAAGTTCTCTCATCTAAAATACATGTATCCTTCAGAAGTTTATCTTTTGGACGTGATGCACAAGTATATTTAATGTAACAATCTTCACTGTATTTTGTAAAAATCATTAGTAAATTTTGATCTCCACCATCTGGACCAACAATAAAATCACATTTATATTTTACTGATTTTTCTGGATCTTTAAGGCAGCATTCCAAAAATCGATAGTCTGATGTAAAAAACTCATTAATTTCTTTTATATTATGGATTCCAGCTTCTTCTCTCAAAATGCCTGTGACAAAGAGATCATCGATCCAAAAATATTTAGAATGATGTCTGCTTTGATAAATTAGTTTTAATGCTGTCAGCATATCGGTTACATAGAACCAACCAGAAAGAAAAGTGGGATAGGTATTTCCTGAAAACTCCTCATTGGTTACGTACCACTTGTTGGCTTTATTTCTTATTGGAAGCATATGTTTCATAGCATATCCCATTAAAAAATCTTCATTGGTATTTGAGCTTAACTTATTTTGTAGAAGTAATACTGCCTCATACAAATTTACTATAATGTCATCATCCATTTTCATGATATAAGAATAACTACCGCTACATCTATCCACAGCCCATTGTAATCCCATCAAATGTTTGTACGTCAAATTTTTGTAAGCTTCTATAAAGTTACCCTGTATAATATCTTGAAACTTCTGAGCTTCATCCTCTATAGCAAACTGTGTTATTCCAGTCTTTTTCTGTGCTTCTTCATCTAAGGTACCAAGTAAAAAAATCCTTCGTATTCCAAGGACTTTCAGTTCTTTGGTTGTGTATGCATGTCTTAAGGAGCTTCTTTTGGAAACATCACCAGCATACGAAGTAATTATCCAAACAGCTTTTATCTTCCTTTCATTGTCTTCCAAATCTTCATAATCTTCAGTCGAATAATTGCACTTTGTATCAATCACATATTGAAAATTTTCAAAATTTAATATTTTCATTGGAATGTTATCAAACTTTAATTTATTTTCAATATTTGTAAATTTGTCAACAAAATTATTAGATGCAAAATATCGTGATTCATTGTCATCAGTGCTCAAACCAGAGAGGATTATTATTAACAACACTGTACAACATATGAGTAGTAAGATGGTTAGCATGCACTTTATTGCCATAATTAGCGCAAATAAATTCAACCACTATGACAGTAAATTTTTTTTTAAAACAGGCGATATTTCTCATGCTATAATGCAATAAAGTTTAATCGAATTTCAGTTGAAAATCAATAAGACGAGCAAACGAAATAAAAATATCGTAAAACCACCAAGCAAACGAAATCAAATATAAAGAAATAAATTAAAGGTCTTTACCGATGAAAACACAGCTCTAGCGCCAGCTGTGTCTTGTGGAAGTCAAACAACACTCCTGCAGCGGCTGCAGCCCCCAAATCAGTTGCACTGACAAAAAGTATCAAACTACTTAGTTACTAGGTATATCCTTTCTCTCGGCTCAGTGACTCGCAAGAGGTTCTTCTTTCCCTCCCGCCGCCCACGATCGCAAAAAAACTTAAAAAATTCACTCTGTGCCGCACCAATTGACGCGACAAAAGAACTGACCACTTTGACTCGGCATTCGAAGACAAAAAATGCAGTATTAGGTATACTTATACAACTGGTTATCGAGTGGGTGAGAACGACAGCGACAAGTGTAAACATTCCATTGCTAATCGGTCCCTTGAACGACCCTATATACTGTGCAGTCTCGAAGCAGTTGCGCTGTGCAGTGCCGGCCGCATTGAGATCAACTTTTCAATTCTCTTTTTAAGTGCATTTGTATATGCGCACGCGTCTCCCGCACGTGTGTAAAGCTGCACATGTATATGAGAGGAAGAGAGACAGGGAGTCGTGTGTTTTGTATACCGAATTGTGTGCACACGCGGCGAGCGTCGGGGAGGAGGACCACCGCCTATATTTTTTATACGAGCGCTTTCCGCGGCCAAGGCGGCTAGAAAATGCAGGAGATTTGCGAAAATCTGCGCAGAGCAATTGAGCATGGGCGCACGGATATTGTGAGGTCGATTTTAGATGCATGTGAGTTTTCATTTTCTAGTTACACTATTTCATTTCGGCAGGTGCATTGGGCAATCGCGGCCTGCACAGTTTTGGGCATTTCAGTTTTTCCACGTCGGCGCATTCAGTATGCACCTGTCGTAAGTGTACCGTCGATGGTGCATCGCACAAGTGCGTGGTAGCGATATAGCATTTTTAACCTATATAGATCCTATCCGCTTGCTATGTTTTTCAGAGGTTGTGACTGAACAAATTTAAGCTTTTAATGAAGTTTTAACAAATTGTTTAATTGAAACTCTATTTTATAAGCTTATTTATATCTATGTTTATGTTTATGTTTATGAGATGATTGATTTGACAGCTGATTCGATTGCATTATTTGTTTGTGTAGTCTTTATTTTATAAAGACTTCGTTAAGAATTAGATAAATTTATGTATTATGTTTCTAAAATATTATTTTACAGAAAATAAATTACTATTTCAATAGGTATGTTTCTGCAATTCTTGTTTTCGGTTTACGTTAGGTTAGGTTACCTTGGTATATTTTATTAGCCGGTAACATCAGTCGTCATTCCGTCAACATTAGTGGATTACTTATGTACCTGCATTAGTGCATTTAATATATTGCAAAAGATTTCGATAGGATTATTTTTCAAACATTTCCGTACAAATTTATTACGGAAATTTAGGGCATTGCTTGTAAATATAACTTTAATTACTTTTTTGTATAATTTAATGTTAATTGTAATTGTAGGTGAGGACAATGAAGTAGGAGATGGAATAACAAAAGATAAGATTTTAAATGGATCAATTTTTGAAGAAGGCACACCATTATTGTATGCATCTATTGTAAGTTCTTTATTTGCATCAATAATAAATATGTTCATATCTTTACTTTAGTAATATTGAACATTAAAAATTTTACAGCATAATCAAGTGGATTTGGTAAGAACCTTATTGAATTGTGGTGCTGATCCAGCCGCTACAGATATTCAAGGTCGTAATGCACTAGAAGTTGCTATAAATGATCGAATCAGACAAATTTATATTGAGGAGTTACTTAGAGCAACTGCAGCTTCTGAGTAAGAAAATTATTTATTTTTTATTGTATTTATGTGTTTTTCATACTTATCAAATTTTATAATATTTTAGAATTGAAAGAGTACAACAAATACTATCTGCAGGTATAAATGTAAATTCCTGGGATTCAGAAGCTAGCAGGAATACCCCATTGCATTGGGCTGCTTGTTATGGCAATAAAGATACAGTGCAATATTTAACAGGTAATAAATTTATATACCCAACAACAAACTATCTTACTAAAAAGTTTGTCATATTTAAAAACATTTTATTTTGTATTTGTAATTTATACTTGTTTTAAAATTTTATTTAGAAAAAGGTGCTGATGTAAATGCAGAAAATGGTTGTGGTGCAACTCCTTTACATGAAGCTGTAAATCGAGGTGAAATTGAGATTTGTCAACTTTTACTGAGGATCGGTGCAAATCCTCTTATTCGGGCTAATAAAGGGTAAAATATAATATAAAATGTGTCAGAAAATTAATTTTCACTATTCAGTAATTAAATTACTGTAATTACAAATTTTTGTTGTAGAACATTTTCTGGAAAAACAGCCTATGATCTTTCAAGAAATAACAGTTTGATACAGTGTTTAATTGAAAAATATCTTGGAGAAATGCCATCAAAGGAGAGAGAAATTATCCACAGTCCTTTAGAGTCTGTAGAAGATTCAAATTTCTCTGTAAAAAATATTCTAGTCAACACACATCAACCCCTTTCTGCTGATACTATAAAGTCCTTAGAAAATAGTTTTGAAGTCCCTACATCTGTAGGAGATTCAAGAGAATCAGGTAGTGACAGTCCATTAAGAACTCGACGTTCTGTTGCAAATACTGGCATTTATGAACTGATTTGGCCTGAACCAAAAAGTATTATTGAACTTGGGCACATTTCGCCTCCATTTACTGTTGGGAGGGAACTTTTAATCTCCATTATTCAAGTAAGTATAATGGTAAACTTTTACTTGTTAAAAACTTACAAATTGTCAATAAGAATATATTTTCACAAATACAAAGTATATCAACTCAAGTTTAAAAATTTTAAATAATTAAGGGTAGTGAATCTATTCACAAAATCTTGGATGTTTGGGAAATAAGTAGAGCTCACCTTATAGAACTGGGCTGTGATGTAAAAATTGGTGAAGTGCAACCAGGATCTGGAAGAATCTCCTGTGATAAAAGAATTGAATGTATAGTTAATTCGAAGTTGTTTAATGTTGCTGAAGGTTATCAATTACACATTTCTCAAAATTCAATTAAAGTTAGTGCTGGAAGTTTAGCTGGTTTGCACTATGCGGTTTGCACTTTTGTACAAATATTACGATTAAGTAAAAATCGCACAGGCAATGCTGAAGTCTGTGAAATCGAAGCAGTATTAATCAAAGATGAACCAAGATTTGGTCATAGAGGCATACTTTTAGATATTTCTCTCAGAGGTCGTGCGCCAACATTGGATTATTTATTACACGCCATCGATGTCTGGTCTTCCTTTAAACTTTCACATTTGCATCTTTATTCTCGACTTACACCAAGTTGTGATTGGCAACTTTGTTATTCTAGATCAGAGATGGTCACACTTGATAGATATTGCAGGTATATTCTAATTCATATTATTTATTTAATGAAATAAAAAATATTATAAATAATAAGAAAATGATTAAAGCAATTTAAATTAACTTTTATTTAGAGATCGACACTTAGAATTAGTACCAGCATTAGATGTAGATTCAAATGTGAGTCTACGACATTTATCACAAATGTGGCCTCTTTTTCAAGAATTATTAGCTACATTTCCAAGTCTGAACTATGTGCATATAGGACCTAGATTAGCTAGTTTATTAGTGCAGCCAAGTACTCTTGATTGCTCTTTGTCTGTAGATGAAACCATAGAAACAGATATGTCTGAAGTACTTGAATCATATTCTAGTCTTCAGCAGCTTTGGCATATTCTTAATTTAAATTTTGATACTACAGTATTACTCTGTTCTAATGGCTTACATACTAAAGCGGAATTTCGGAGCATACCTAATAATGTCATACTTGTGGAGTATGGCTTTCAAGTAAGCTTAACACATTACATTAGTATAATTAAAATTTTGAAAAATTACTACAACTCTATAACTTTAGGCAGATTATGAATTTTCTGGTTGGACAGAAGCCTTCAGAGTCGCAGGTGCAAATGTTTTACCTAGTTCAGGAACAGCAAGCTATAATAGTTTAGCAGGTTGTCCTGCTTCAACTTATGCCAATTCAAAAAATGCTGTAAAAACTGCTCAAGAACAAGATTCAATTGGTATCATAGTCACTCATTGGTCAGGCAGTCATCATTTAACATCTCACACATTTGCTTGGGTCGGTTATCTCGTAGCTGCTGGCTTATCCTGGAATCCAAATACAATAATTGATGTTGAACCATCCATTGATTTTTATGATATTCGTGAATCAAGTGGAATTACCAATAAAAAGTATGTATACATACACACACTTATTGAAATAGTATTTTATAAATATTAAAGATCGCTTTTACGAAAGTTTAATATTAAATTGCAGGTCTATAGCTAGATTACTAGATACACATGTATTTCGTGATTTAGAATATAAAATTGGAAGTGCAATTCTTGAACTCGGACGAGTCGATACATTAGTTTTGACATTAAGTAAAAATCAGAGTATAAATGATTTGCAACAGATACCTGATAATCGTGGTTCGACTCTATATAGACTATTGACAGATCCAGATAATGTCAATCTTGAATACCTTTCAACAGATTTATTTATGGTAAGAATATCGTACTTTTACTAAATGCTCCATTAAAACAGTGGAAACGTCCCAATTCTGCTTTAAAAAAAATCTTTTAAAACTTGGATGGTTACTTAAAAAAAATAGGTTTCATATAAAAGTATCCCTCCATCCCCTATTTGCCTAAAATATCCTTTCCTGACATATTAATTTTTATCGTGATTATTCGAAAGCTAAAATTTTTGGAAAAAGGAGGACGCCGGCGGCCCATGGTCAAACTTGGCATGAATCTTATAAAAGCGACTTCAGCACAAAGAACCCGTAAACTCTGAAGTATTTGAATAAAAAATGTCTTCTCTATGAAGTGGAAAATATAACAAAAGTGATTTTTTCTAATTTTTAATACTAGATGTCGGATGAAATCTTGAGTTTTTCACTTATTTTAACAAAATTGAGTTGAATTTTTCATATATTTCCGCGCATTTCCCCCGATTAAATTTTATTCCAATATTAATATTTTGATCAGCTCTAAAGAATAAAAAAATTTTGTACGTTTATCTATGTTTATTTATTTTCTACACATTCGTCGGCGTCCTCCTTTGGCCATATAATCATAGCATAGCCAGATTTATCTAATTTTTTTTAATTTTTCGAAGATCATCTCGAAGATCAAGAAAATCCCAAAAGATAGATTCATGCAAAATAAAGACATCATTGCACTTCCATGATAAATAATATACTATTTCACAATGTTTCAAGCAGATATTTTAACACTGCTGAAAAGGGCAGGTCCACGAATATTTCAAGTCTCGGCGGACAAACAAAAAGTAAATATCTACATAAAATTTTATGAAATCGTAACTTACGTCCCAAGAAAGTGTAATGATATTTTCATATTGCATAAATTTATGTACTTTTTTACTAGAATAAATATAGTGTAATATCGGTAAGGTAGGACTATCTATTTTATAATTCGCACTTATCTTGATTTATATCAAATATTTCAATTCTTGTTTTTAATCTACGAATGGTGGACCATTTTTAAAATATAAAAAAAAACTGATGTATGTGTGAGGTAAAAACGTAAAAAACGGTTATTTTAGGCATACCGGTGAGGGAGGGCGAGAGGAAGGAGATAATTTTTATATTTTCTATTTTTTAGTATCCAAACAAATTTTAGTATCCAATATTTTTTTTTCCAAAAATCAGAACAGGGGCATTTTCTCTATTATAATGGGCAAAACTATTTTATGAACAAAAATGAATGCCCACAGATATTGGAATTCTGCCTCCCTTGAGGAATACTAGTAAGTACACTGTTATATAGCGGTATGCACGCATGTTACTAATGCAGAATATCGTGGTCTTCATAAAATTACGATATCTTAAATTTCCTCATTGTTCAATAATTTATATCTGTGGGGTTCCATTTAAATTATAAACATGTATATATTATATACAAATATAATATGTGTAACTAATTCAAATGTTTAGAAAGCAACTAAGCAAATAAAACGTGTATCTCATGCTTTGTATGAAGCCAATCCAACATCAAAATTTGCTTCTATGGAAATTCAAGAATTACAACTAACTGCAGATTTAATGTTAACTGCATGCAAAATTGGCAGGACTCTCATAGGCGTTGGTATTAATCCGAACAGTAACATGGGATTGGCTGTTATAAATTTGGGTGTTAGTAACTTGCCTCCGACTTTCCGAACTGACATAGCCAACAAAATGTTGGCTCATATTGAACAGTATAAAGGCGCGTGGCTTCAGAGACATTTGCCACAAGGACTTCAAAGTTCCTTACTTATTTTGACCAGTGCTCTGCACAGATTTGTGCCTGAATCTTAAATCTGCTGATGTGATAATAATTACTGCTTTTTGTATTAAACGGAGCCAATCATGTATGGAGTGCATCTCTGCAATAAAGCCACCTCTTGTTGCATTTGTTATCGAAAGCGTAAAACGCCAAGACGATTGTTGTTGAACAATTAAAGTTATCAAAATAGAATTTTAAAGTTACTTAACAAGTAGACGTCATTAGATACAAATAGTATATTAGATTATTACAGTACTAGTTGCGCACAGTAAAAAAATGTAACATTGCAAATAGCGTTTCGTTTGATCGTTTTACTGTGTGTAATAAGTTCTGTTACATTGACTATGTACATATTATAAATTGTACATACGTAAAAGACTATTATAATATTATTGTAAATTAGAATTTTGCATATAAAAATTTTTATTATCTCACTTTATAATAATTGTTAAAAAATTTAATTTATAAACTCCTTTAATTTTCTAAATACTTTCAAAATTAATAAGAATATAAAGTTATTTAAAATAGAATGGTAATATTTAAAATGTTTAAAAACCATACAATTACAAGAGAACATCTCCAAACTAATAAGCATTACGATTGATTAGCCGTGTCCACATAATCAGAGGGCACTCGTTCTATCAATTGAAATTCATCGGTGTTCTGTTGTATAGGTTCAATTTTACTCGAAATTGCACGAGTTTCTATCAGTATTTGACGTTACTATTTTAAATCTATCCTCAGATCTGATTGCAATATTCGGAACTTCATTGCATTGTCGGCTCGGTTATAGCACTTGTAGTGCTCTTTACTATCAAAAAATCAATATTAAATGGACGGTAATTGGCAGTGGACTAAGCGTTTTTCGTCTAAGAACAGAACGACGAGAAATAAATCATATTAAGTAAAGGGATGTGATAGTTCTATATACTGTACTGGCATCACAATATTTATATTTCTCGTAAAAAAACTAATAGGATTTATGGAAAATGGATCATTGGACTTTCTTGACTCACAATCTGCCATTTCGCAAAGTTTTAGGTCAATATTTCAACACTGCAGGGAATGACAGGTGGACAACATTTCATGTCTCAACGGATGATTCGAAAACTTTGTAGAAATGCCATTTCCACTAATCTTTAAATATCTTGATGAAGTTTTATGACGAAATGAATTATGGGTGCAATGATGTGTTCATTTTCCATAAATCCAAGTAGTTTTTTTCCTAGAATAAAAATATCGTAATGTCAGTAAGGTAGAAGTATCGCATTCCATTACGCGGATTAGAAAGATTCTTACCTTACCGTTTTTGCATTTAACGGAATATATAAAGATAGAGATTCATTTTTGGATAATACACTGTTAGCACCTTGGTAATGATGTAAACATTACGTGGTTCCAGTTTCATCAAATTTGATCCAAAAATCACTGTGAATTCTGGATGAGATTAAAAAATTTCTGTAAAATGTGGATGGAATTTACTAATACTGGAACCATGTAATGTTCATTAATGTTTACATCATTACCGGAGTGTTGACAGAGAGCTTTCTTCCAAAAATCAATTTTTATCGAAATTCAAAATTGAAATTATTGACGATCAATTCAATATTTTATTATTAAATTTCTGGAAATGATAAATTCATCATAACTTCATGTTGATATCGAAATCAGTTACAATGCTAATTAATTCTGTGTACTCATCGAGGACGTTTATTTCTAATATTACAAGGAAATGGTAAAATTTTTGAGCCACAATAAGTGTACTTTATTCGTTTGAACGTAGTATGGGAGACCAGAGCAAAGTGGTACGCTTTTTTATTTGTTTTTTTTCGCTCATATGTTCTATTTGTATTAGTCCTACAACATACTGATACTTTTTTCATCGTCTAAAGAAATAAAAAATATATGCGAACATTTCTAAGGTCAAAAAAATAGTTTCATTCCTTATTTTATGAAAAAAAATATTTTTCCAATTTCTCCTCGCGTACGGCGCGCATCTGAACAGACCCGAGGTTTGAACTGTCTGAACAGTCTATTTTCTATGGTAATCAGAGTATGTATTTTTATATTAACCTCATTTTACCACTTTAACTAATAATAAAATATCGACTGCTACATACGCATAACTGTGCTAACTAATTTTTCTTGAAGGATCACGTGCTAGAGTTCTAAAGATTTCACCTTACCCAATTTTGCATTTAACGAAATATATATATATAAAGATAGTGATTAATTTTTGGAAAAAACTCTCTGTTAGTAGCTCAATAACGATACAGATTTACGAATAGAAAACAGTAGATTACGCCACTAGGGAAGAAAAAACTTGGACGGCCAGAACTCGGGTAAATAGACATCCGAGTCGAAGGCGAAATTCCCTAGGCTTTTTCTTTCCTAATAGTAGCGTAATATACTATACTTTTATTTTTTATATTTATTACATCGAATAATATTTTAAATTGAAGGTCTAACACGCTTTTAAATTCATATGCATTTACTAAATTATTACCTGCTTATATTTCAGTTAAAAGCAGATGTAAGCACAGATATTTCTTAAAACAGTTCTAAGTATAAAAAAGTGCCATAACAATTTTAAAATAGTAGTTACGGTCGATAACTAGCACTGTCAAAAAATTGGCTGTGATGATATTTGAAAACTACTTGATTCACAGGTAAATTGGATGTATTTACATAAAATCATGTAAGCTGTTCAGTATAACTTCCGACGTTCAAATTTGCCCCGGTCTCCCATGATTTCTAAAGTTTATTCAATTATAAAATTCAAAGAAATTTATCAAAATTACCAAATATGTGTTAAAAAATATATGCGAAATTCTAATTATGTAACGCATAATCAGAAAAATGAACTTATATATGTACATTATTGAAAAGAAATATTCTACTATTAGTGCAATGAGAATTATTCAAATTTAGTGACAATATAAGAATTTAAATAAATATTTTGAGCTTTTACATACATTTTCATACAGTGTCACATTGTACTTTTTACATAAATATTTAGTATAATAAATTATTATGAATTTTCTGTACTGCAGATTTATAAAACCTTTATTTTTTAAATTAAGAGACTGCATTTTAATTATGAATATTCATGTCAAAATGGAAAATAAAATTATTTTTAAAATGTATTGTTTACTCATTTATAATGTGTATACAGCAAAACACTTCTTTTGAGATCCTTGATATCATTCTATGTTACCTAAGATATATTGATGAAATATAAAAAAAAATTAATGCAAATTAAAGTTTATTGAACAAAATTAGTCTACTTAACAAAAGTATAATAAATCGTTGCCTACGTATATATCCACCAAACGAGATTTTTGAGCTAGAGGCACATTCTATTTTTCATAAAGAACGGGCCATCAAATTGAAAACTGCACTGTTTAAAAACAATCATTGTTAAAGAAATGTAATTTGGTACCTTAGGTTTGATGTTTTTCTTATATTATATGATGAAACTAAAACTTAACAAAAATACCATTAATTTCGAGTCCATGATCATGACACTTGTAGTTTTATGTATTGATACCCAACTTTAAGTACACCAATTTCCATCAATTTCCGTACATTCCTATCAATTCCCATCATTCAGAGTTAAAATACTATTTGATTATAGTACATTTCGATACCAGTGCGATAAAGTGATTACAAGGTCACCCGAGGGTGAAATATATCTCTCGCTCATGTATCTAACCGTATTTTACGATACAACGTGTGAGAATTTTAATTTAATGAATGCGTCTTTTCTTCGCGTACAATAAATTGAACTTCTCGCACGGAGTCTCGATTTTGCACGCGTATCGTGCTTTTACGCACGTTGTATTGAAAAATATTGTACGCAATACATGCGCTCAGGTTATCTCAACTCGTGTTATCTCACCCTTCACCCTCGTCGAGATAATCTCCTTCGTCCACTATAGTTGCGTAATGTACTAATTTCATTCCCCGGAAATTAAAATTTGCCATCTGAATCATTAAACTCAACTCAACTCTATACTCGTATACCGAGGTTTCATATTCAAGAATATTTATCGTATATCTATATAATGCAGGTATGAAGATAGGAACAAATAGTTTGTATTTAAAATATTAAAGGAGGATGCCCACGAAAAACATTGTAAATATATCTATATCTATTGAAAATTGATATATATAGATATATTTCCAATGCTAATTTCGAAATTTTATAGGCTCACAACTATTTTTCCCTGCGTTTCCCTGAAAAATTTCCTCTTGCAAATGAATAATCAAGATAATAACTAAATGCTATGATATGAAATTTACGTTCCCTGAGGTTCCCACACATATGGGCATCCTTCTTTGTAATTATAAGAAAAGGCCATGAATTTGAAATTTTTTATTTTTGCTCAATGTTTATGCTGATATATGTTAGCTAAGTTGGATATCATTCGGTCAGGTATAGTGTAGAAATTCGTTTCAGGGATAATTGCAGTAGCAGTAATAATTTTTATCATAGTTTTTACCGTGACTCATGTATTGTTATGATATTTCATTGTTAATCATTTTCTCATTTTCTGCTTGGCCTTATTTTAAAAATACTGAATACAAAATGTGGTTAACATTCATTTCGCTTGTATCTATATAATTATAACCTTTTTCTTCTCTTACTTATAATCTACGCTGATATTTTGATTTTTATTGAAAATTCACTATAAGGCTCAACAATTACATTCAACAAAATTAAAAATATTACCCAATGGAAAAGAAAATATTGTATCTACGATTAAAACTTACTAATAGTTTCTTTACGAAAAAAGTAATCTCAGTCGAATGTTATATCTCTGTAAAAAAGTACGATGATATTTTTATCTTCTCTGAGTACATCTCTAAATACGATTAATGTAATTATTATGGAGTTGAAAAATCTAACCACAACAATGTTAAGGCAAAAGTTTCGGGCTCTTTATTTCCAAGATTGTTAGAATTCATCAGCAGCAATATCAACAACCCGTTGCGATTTCAATTGCTATAGTTGCAGTCATTATTATGTACAAAGCAACATATGAAATTAATAATTTATCGATTATGATATTGAAATCTTTATTGCTTTAAGAAATAAAATGTTTGGAATATCAAACATTAATTTAATTACAAGAGAATAATAATTTGAAATAATAAGTTTGAATAAAATGTTGTCGCGTATTTATGACATGGGTCAACCGCTTATATCAGTATATATCATTGTGTAAAAATTGGACTTTTGACCTTTAAATCACATGCTCTCTTCGCACATGACTCTAGTCATATGATTTTCGCTTTGCATGGAATTACTAAATTAAGATCACTGCTTTCTCAGTCACGCGCATTTCATTGTTTTATATATGTTCGCTTCAAAGACCTCGCTATTAATAGTTGTATGGAAACTTTCGCAAACTATCACAGGTTTTATAAAGAAAGATTTTACTCAGCAAAGTAAATATATCATTTAAATTTTTAAAAATGGCGAATACTCTGGAAAAGTACATTATTTAAGAATTATTATACGGATAAAAAAATAAAGGTCTACTACAATGATTCATTTTTATCGTTTTAGAATTAAATACTGACAGTTTCTACAATTTTATAATCCAAATACTAAAACAATGATTAAATGAGGTGTAGTGTCTTCACTTGACACTTACTATTT
>UELU01080357.1:0-21901 GCA_900490025.1 Megastigmus dorsalis
ATATACATTAGAGAGTAAATATATGAAAAAAAAAATTGTTTAAAACGAGGAGAAGTTGGTTAAATTGCCAATTGTTTATTGTAAAATCAATTATTTATTAACAAATTAATTTTTTTTCATTTAAATAATCCTTCATTTAATTATACCATCAATTTTGAATCTACCATAAAAATTTCATCAAGTTTCATTAAATAGTTTCGGAAATATAGCAATTACAAAAAAAAGTAGGTGAAAAATTCATTTGTTAATAACTTATTACAAAATTAAAATTTTACAAAAATATTTTAGGACGTTAATCTACACATATAAATCTTTAAGAATCCACCATTACATATATGAAATTTGAATAGTCGATTTTTAGTGGCCCACTTGAGAAATTTTGACTCTTTATGATTTATATTTTATACAATCTGAGGGTTTGTTTATAAATCTAATGACAAGTATTATTTGTTGAAATCGCATACACTTCGCAAAGCTCGATTTGAATTTCGGATATACTTTGTATAAAATATTAATAAACATAATGCCCTGTAATATATTGCAAAGTAATTCTATATTTGTTATTTTCTTATTATTGTTAGTATAGAGATAAATAGTATAGAGTTAAATTTTAATGAAGGAAACTTTAGTTACTACATTACCAGAAATCCCATTTCTGTTTTGAATTTTATGGCATCACTGGTGCATTAATTTATAGACTTATTGGCTGAGTCAAACATGCATATGTATATATATTTTAAATGTTAATTATGTAGCTTAGGCATCAAATTTTAATAAGATAATATTTTAAAATAACTAGCATAATTTATGCAACATACAGCGCCGCAAAAGTAACTGTTATTCATACTATTTAACAGGTTCTAAATATAATATATTATAAAAATCTAATTTCTGAAAATTTATAGTAAACAATCGGTTTTTCTATAATTAAATTAAAAGGTCAAATTCAGTTCACTCGACAACTACTACTCACAAGTACTACAACAATAAAATAAACCATGCTGCTTATCGAGAAACACTATTTACTAATAATTCGAATAACACTCAGCCCATAGTTCAACTTTGTCCACATACTATTACATTCTGTCATACGAGGCACAGTGACGCACATAGACCAAGAGCAATCTCGTTCGGGGGATTCCCGGTGGGTTTTGTAAGTTGGTATATAATGCATCAGACTTGCGGAATGAAAAGCGAGAGAGCCTTTCCACGCGCGCGCGCGCCTTTCTCTCACTTGCAAAATCGTTGCACCGAGGGAGCAGCTCTACTTATGACTCGCTGTGTGCGTAAACGACGATTCTGACTTCGAGTTTTTCGCGTAGCACTAGCATTTTTCGTCGAGTACTGGGTGCCAATCTAGCTTATTTTCTTCGTGCATTAATTCTCTGTGCTATGCTGTTGCATAATTACAAGAAGTTCTCAGGATTCGATCTAAAATGCAAATGAAAGCTTATTATCTAAACTTTTGATTTGTTCTTCAAGTTATTCTCTACGATGTATATAAATCTTGCTGTAAAAGCTTCAAGACAACCAGGATTTATAATATATATTTTGGTAAAATAGACTTTAACTCGAGCGCTATATGGATCCCATTTGACAGTATTTGGCTTTAAAAAAAAATACCGTTTTGTCTTGATGTAAATACTTTACTTTCAAAAGTTATTTTCTCTTTAAAGAAAATTGTGAAGATTTATTTGAAAGGTATTCACTTAATCTATATGCTATAGATAGTACGAATTCTTTAATTTTATATGAATAACCAGCCTTCTTCATAAACAAGTAAAATAAACGAAAGGAATCTCGATTACATGTTTGTCATATCTTGTCAATGTCATATCAGCGGCTTTTGAAGTTGAATATTCCGAAACAAAACGGTAAAACTGATTGAAATTTTACATATGGATTTCGTTTAATATTAATTTTCGGTAGTAAAAGATTTCATACCTTAATCTTCTAACGTGATCAAACGCTTCAACCTCCTTAAAATCGGTTTTCCTGATTAATTGACCTTTCCTTGTGAGTTATTGCTTACAATTCAATTCCACACTATTAAAGTTAATATTGTCTTGTACAAGATTCGAATGTTTTTACAATTTCTGCATAAATAAAGGATGCATAATGTTCAAATTAGTGCAGACAATAATGATCGTATCACACATATATTGCCAGCGCAGCATGTGCACACAGACATAAACTATTCAGTGCGTAAAATTAAAAGCAGGAAAATCAGCGCAGTCTTCCGTATAACATTTCATCCAGAATTGGCCTTTGAACCTCGGCGTATAACAGCCAGACGCACACAACAAATAGCTACACTGCAGTGTTGGAATGTTTTTGAGGTTTCATAATTGCTTTGGAATTGACGAGTGCTCCCGTCTGGAGGGGAACGAGACGAGATCGAGGTTCGATAACAGCGATATCTCAACACGGCCATAAAGCCGAATAAATGAATTCTGCGTTATTTTGGTTAGGCTCTTGGACGAAAGCTCGATAGCGTTGCAGGGTGAAACAGGAGAACTATAGAGTTGGAAAGGATTCGACTGTTGGCGCGATCTGTCTTTCTGGCATGAGGACGTGGGGTCCGTTGAGGTGAGATTCGCTTGGAGGGCATAAAATAGAAAAATATTGGATTGTTAAAAGGATGTATTTATAGAATCATAACAACTTTAAAAAAAATCAAAAGGACCGGCTACGTATCATATAAGATTGCAACAATCTGGATTATATATAATATGGAATCATTTACATGTTATATGAGAATATCGAGATGCTGAGTAGACAATAAATCGGAAGGCCCCTGTAATACCGACATTTGCGTTACGAATGCTGGCAAGTATATAACATAAATAGTCGAGCTACTTCTAGTGCGACGTTGGCTCAGTGGTAATATATATGAGCGCGTTATAAGAGAAAATACTTTTCTCCGTTCGACATTTTTTACTTATAGCGATTCATGTTAAAATAATAGCTGAACCAGTCGTAGAGCCAGCAACAGAATGCGAGCATCAGCAAATGTAATCACTTCGTAATGCAAGGCACGAAAGTATTCCAGCGCACCAGGAGCGACGGTCGAGCCTTACATGCAGAAAGCGAAGCGATGCAAGGCCTGGTGGCATTCCAGCGCTGTAGCGCTAACGCAATGACATTAAGACCGAGAGGCACGCTTATGCTTTCTCGGTAAATCGCTCGTCGTCAAAATCCAAAGCGAAAGGAAAAAAACACGACGAATGACAAGTTAGAAAATGGACAATGAAAGACGTGGTAGTTTTGCCTAGAGAAGACGATACGTAAACGCACGGGCGAGTTGTCCACTGTCCTTTTAATCCATGTTACTTTGTCCCAATTTATCCTTTTTACTTCGTACGCCAAGGCAGGGTTCCCATGGTATAGCACAGCAGTGTATACGTATTAAAGTGTAATTAATTAAAGTCCCGCCTCTCACGGAGGAAGCTCCAGTTAAATCGGTCGCTATAAAATTAAAGGGTAGGACGATTAAAATGAAAAATTTAGTCGATCGCCGCCGCCACTGCTGCTATAGTTAATTCTTTTCCTTGATTTTTCCTTTTTTCGTCGATCTCATTTTTTCAAGCGAACAAAAGTCGTATTCATGAGATTTAATTATGGCCGTACAGTATACAACATTGAAATGTCAATTGTGGAGCTTACTAATTGTCGACGTTCAAAAATGGAAGAAAAAGCGAGAATCCGTCGCGTGCTCGAGGAGCAAAAGCAGAGGCACGTCATCATCGTCACCATCTTGCGCGAGTGTACGAAGGGTCGGAATTCGCGATGGATTACGACGTATATGGTGAAAAAAGGGGAAAATAAGATGTAGCAGTGACGAGCTGATGTGTATGCGTGTGCACGTACGAAATACACAATGAATCTATCTCGCGATGACTTTTTTTTAGTTTAAACATTATAACTTTATGATGAGTTAGATAAGTTAAATTAAATCAAATAATGAACAATATCTACTTCACACTATATTATACTAAAAAGTAAATAAATTATGTTTGTTTATTAGGAAATTCAATTCGTCAAAATGTAGATTATTCACATAAGATGTACATTCACTTATATATTTTCCATTTAGTTTTTGCAAGTGTGAAAATTTAATGTTCACAGGATTCATTTTAATTAATCCATCATTTGCAATCTAATCACTACATCGGCATTAAATTTTGCATGAGGCTTAAATCTAATTAAACTTCTTACGTCAATGAGTCTATTGAAATAGTATCACTATAATGAAATCGAGCATTCCATATTTCCCTGCAAAAACTATGTGCAGAGCCGAAAAAGAACCAGTTAAATTCGTCATTGCAACTGTTTACGTACGCAATATTTACGGGGGGTAAAAAAGCTCGCTCGTTCGCGCGAGTACGTGCCACGCACTGGAGCTTCCGCTAATGAAGGCCGTCAGCGGAGAGAAAGAAAGAAGTACCTTTGTTCCCCTTTGGCATCGTGCTTCGACAATAATGCGGATGTCGCGTCGAGATTCGGAGGTGGCGGTCCTTTTGGGGGACCAGCGCGGAAGTAAAGGTTGAAAAGGGTCGATGAAGGAGTTGCGAGTGGTTCGTGTCCCACGCTTTGATGGGTGCAGGAATTTAGTACACGCGCGAGGCTCAGATGTTTTTAGCGTTATTTCTTTTCGATCAGAAAGCGTGTGACTAATATTATGCGTGTGAACAACAATGTATCAAATATTTATACATCGTATTTTTGGACCTTTTTTATTAAACATTGATACAGTGGTTAAATGGAGTGGTTAAGTGGATAAAGTTTAAACACCCGAGCCTCTACTCCGAAATTTTTCAAACTAAAGTATGAAATATGTTTAGTATGCGTTTTGTGACAGTAACGTGCATTTTTACTTAAACAAAGAAATACTTTTAGCTCATGGCTGGTCGTTATTTTTCAATATATCTGGTAAAAATTTATTATAAATTTCTTTTATGAAGTTTATCCGATTCTTGATTTTCATCCTGATATCAACAATCGACAAAAATGTAGAAACTGTAAAACATGCCATTTCTATGAAAATAGACTTACGATTTATGCATTCGATTTTTTCTTCGCTACTAAATTTATATATTTTAAAGTAGTAAATTGAAAGGTTTAAATTTTTTTACAATTTTCTATACCTAAAAATAAGGAAACTTGGATAAAGATGTATATTTAAGTAATTCAAAAACAGTAGTACAAAAATTTCACATGGTATCCGTCATATCCTTGAAAGCAAAAGCGGGGGTCAAAGTGCTAAGTATAGAGTGCATTATACGGTTGGAAAAAAATCGATTTTTTCATTAAGTTGTTAAGGCATAAGAAAATTATATAGTCATTACAAAATTACGATGTTGAAGTGTGGGGATCGTAGAAGCGATCAGAGAGTCGTCCCTCCTTTTGCTATGCGAAACTTGTCATTTATTTACACCTACACAGGCCAAGATTAGGAATAGTTCCTGTACAGTTCAAATCCAGCAAACTAGAAAATGCTTCATAACCTTAAAGAACAATTTTAATATTTTTGTTGATCTACGTTCAAAAACGCTTATATTTCCATAAGGACAATACTGCAAGTACAGAATTATTAGTAAGTGTCAAAAATAACAAAAGTTTAACTTTCTTTAAAAATAATTATCAACGAATTGGAAAAAAGTGAGTGAACAAACAAAATTATTCAAAGTGCCTCGTCAGAAACTGTCGTAAAAGTTCGAGCGACGGAAATAAAATTCCACAGTCTGTTCTGTCATGTCCCTCAATGAAGTTTGCGCCGGCTGCAAAAAAAAATCCAAGAGCACAGAAAAGAATTAAAATACCCATAGGCAAGAGCGGGAGTAAAAAAGTATAGATGGGTATATACTCGTAAAAAGGGTTGTGGTTATTAATTGTTGAAAAATATAACACTTATAAATATTGTATGCCCGCATAAAATTTTCTTACATCGTTAGAAGTCTCACTTCTTCTCCGGATGTTTCGTAGTACAGGCACCTTAGATGGCTTCTTCACGAATAACTGTAATCTGAAATATTTCGATACTTATTTATTAATTTGAGGGCGTACATTACAAATATCAACTTTAGGATAGTGTAAAGTAAACGAAATATTGCTTAAACAATGCCAAACATTAAAACTTTTTTGTTATTATCTCGGCTCCTGTTGGTCCGAGCGGAAAAAAACCCCGTGTTTTTTTCAAGACGAAGAAAATGAAATACCTATGTTACATTAAAAAATAGAAACGTTGCAGAGTTTTTTTGTAAAAATTGAAGATAAAAAAAGTTTTTTTTTCTTCGTGATCCTTGACCCTTAAGATCGAAACAAATATTAATTAACAATTTCGTAAAAAATATGGAGGGTAATAATACACAACATTAAAAAATATTTATTAACTTTTTTGTTACCGTTCAATTTATTTTATAATTGCTAGTTCCGTTTTTATTGTTTCATAGTGAACATGAATTATTGTACGACAATTAAAACCCTCGCCGCAACGATGTATGAAGCGTTGCGTAAGCCGCGTCGCGGCGATCAATGTGGATTTGTCCGCGGACGCAGGTTCCTCTCCGATGATCGAATGTATCGGTCGATAAAGGAGGGCACGTGGCGCTAGAAAATGTCTAGTGCGGACGGTCGGCTATAGAGGCGTTTATCGCGTTTGTCACTTATTCTATTTAAATATTTGAAGTTGCTAAGCAAAAAACAAGCAAAAACGGAACAACGAGAACGTTTTTTTTCTTTTTCATTTTCATTCATTCAACCAAGAACCACCAAAGAGAATAGATCAATAAAGATAAAAACCAAAATATTTAGTTGTCTTTATTTTATCTTAAAATTCATTATAATCGGAACATTTTTTGTAAATTGCAAAATACCACTTCGATTTTACATCGTAAAACCGTGCTGTCAATTATATATTCTTTTAATTTTCTATGAATCTTCTTTATTCAAAGCTAATAATACAAATTTATTATGCATGTATAGATTATGTAAGTACTCCGTAATTTCAGATTATAAAACTACTCACTCATGACTGTCATAAAACGCTTTGCACTACGAGGCTTACTCTATAAATAATATCTTATAATAAAGGGAGATTATATTATATAAGTTGCCATACAGCATACGCATAGAAGACGCGCACGCGGAGTGTAATGGTCGGTAGCCAATCAATTGGCGGCGAATTCGTGCAATCCTACCGCTTGATGTAGCACCTTGGCGGGTAAATGAAAGATCTCTAATTGCTCGGTATGCACATCAAGGCGCACGCCCTTGCAATCGACTGTACACGTACATATATATACAGGAGTGTGTGTGTGCAGAAGGGGACTATCGTGTTTCACGTGAACGCCAGACCGGAACTGCTCCAATAGTTATAGGCAATTTCAGGCCACGAGTACGGATGTGCATAGGTTAGTTTCAAGGCCTTGCGTATAAGGTGTACGCGACTGTTCGCAAGTGTGCGATGAGGTTCCGTCATGCCAGCAGTCCTTTATGAGATGAGATCTGAAGCAGGTGTTAATGACTTTTGGGACGCATACAAGCTAAAAATATACAGCGGATAAGTAAGCTCGCTGACCCGCCGGCCTAACCCCGAGCCGTTGAACACTTGAACAACTGATTGTATGTATAGTTGTCCGACGCATCGAGATACTTATTGATGCATGGCGAAATCTTTGGAATATGCTCCTTGATGGGGTACAGTTTTAAGCTTCTTGTACCCCAACTGTTCTTTGAAAACTTAACTCTACTTATCCATACCAGTCGACCAGGGATGCGAGACCTGGATTTTCTTGAAGTGTTCGGGAATTACTTTTTGTGCGTGCAAATAATGAGACCTGAGTATCAGTATTTTTAATTGGCTTTAGTTTTAAAGATACTTACCAATGCATAGATTGATCTTAAATATTAGTGTATGCCTAAATATATTTAAAAAAATGTATATAGATATATTTTTTAGGCATAAAGTCAGGTGAATATCTTTAATACCAAGATCTATTTAAAAATGCTATAAGACGCCGGTTTCTTTATTTTTTCTTAGAAATAATTCCTAAAAATTTCAAGAAAATCCCAAACCCACATTCCTGTTCTGTCCTTGTTAGTAAAATCGAATTAACGAGACAACATGCATTACAAAATTATTACTTCGTAATGTAGTAAAAAACATACGATGAAACAGAAAAAAGCTTTGAAAAATGTCGAATTTAGTTTTTTTGTCCGAAGACGTCGAATCTCAAGAAGAAGAAAATTTAATAATAAAAATCTATGTTAAAATTCTCTTAGAAAGTTCGAACCACCACCGCCGCTGTCCTCACTTTTATAACCGACACCAGTTAACAACACGAAGCAAATTACGAAACTTTTAACCTCAGTATAAATTAATTCCCGCGGTGCTGTCAGGCGATTTTCAAATACTTAAAATTCAAATGACTTAAAATGCTATAAACTTTTTAAATCAATAATGAAGTATTTTAGTATACTTATTATTTTCTCATATATACTAAAAATATTCATTTCCATAATGCTTCTTCACTAGATTCTTAATCATTTTCATCAAAACGTATTACTAAGTAACAAGGGTGAGTGCACCAGCTGTCGTCGATAGGTCGGAGCCAAAGACTCGTGTATTAACGCCCATTTACCTAAAAATAAGATAATAAACACGCCAAAACTATCTGGAAGGCCATAGTCGTTACCACTATGAATATGTTTATGTATATCTCCACGTGGCATTGGCACTGCACTATTTCCTAAACCTTGGAACTCGCAAAGTACGGAGGACGATGTGTACGCCTGTCCTCAGTGCCATTACTTTTGTGCATCGAGAGTTCCAAGAATTAGGAAACAGTGCAACACCATAATACCACGTAGAAGTTCATAATCATATTCATATTGGCAATGGCTACTGCGCTCTAGAACCTTTTTGGCGAGGTTATTATTTTATTTTTGTATAAATTGACGACTAATGTGCGAGATTCTGGCTCCGACCTCCCCTTTACACTTATTGCAAAGCTCTGACATTTTAATTTGCGTCATACGTACACGCGATGTAACAATATTTAAAATAATTTTAATCCTAGAAGCGCTAAAGTAAGAAAAGGCATTCTTTTTCTCTCAAATAAAGCATCATATGATTGCAATAATTTTTGGGACTTCAGCGGTCATCTGTATTTCAAGCTCAAGCGCTGAAATATAAATTTGCTAAGATTAGTTACAAGAAACTAATAAAAGCAGATTACGAAAGCGCATCTTAAGTGTGAGAGGGCAAGTTGGGCGCCAGACGCAAAAGCCGAAAGCACGCGGAGCAAGCTTAGATTCGAGACGAGGAAGACGAAGTTAAACTTTGCCGGCAGCTGTTATTGGCCGTACAATCTGAATTAAAATTTTCTGCGTTAAATAAGCCTTGTGCACTTGTACTCTGAACCGGTGTACGATTGCAGTCGACCGCAAAATAATTTGATGAAACAAAAAAAACTTACTTTATAGTCAAGAATTCACTGTTGCTTTGTAATCAAATTCAAGAGACCTTTTCAACGAGGCCCCAACGCTATCTGTGCTTTAATATTATTTGTATTCTGGAAAATACAAAGTTAGTGAATTGACACTGATGAATAGTTTGGAACGACGAGGAATATTTTGAGAAGAATTCGCGATTTTAAATTTCACTAGCTTTGTCGATTTAATTGTCTCTTCGCAAGCAAATGTTTCTTCACTAGCAAAAAGCAACTCTATATGTAAGCCTTCACTTCAGCCACATTTATATTTCCGAATACTGAGAGTCGAAATTAAGTTTACATGTTAGTCATTTGAAAAAGTCAATGCTGCATGCAGCGAGGGCTAGCTTTTCCAGTAGTCTCATAGAGCCTTAAATCCGCCCTAGACACCTAAATGCTTAACGAGCGCTGCCGAGGTCTTGTACGTGCGCAACAGCAGTAGTGGCGAAGATAGGATCGTCATCCTCGTATTGCATGACTCCTCCCGAGAGCCTCGTAGATGGAACGAGATGTTACGCGACGGAGGCTCCAAATGACCGAAAGCCAGGGGGAGGAATTTATTGCAGCTCAAGGCAGAAAACATGCGAGCCTCTATGCATCAGCGAACAAGGAGCTGCAATTTTAGATCCGCTGTACAGTTGTTTAATCGTGCTTTTGGTACATGACCACACTGAATTCGGGGGAGCAGCTTAAACTTATTTTTTTGTTTAACTTTAGTTTGAGTTTCTCTTAAAATAAGGTACTTGCGTATAACGGTCGTGCTTAAAAATAAGACTGTTAACCTCTAACACCGTGACGATTCTTTTAATTGTGTATCTTCTAAAATATTAAGGAAATAAATAGCAAAATCTCGGAAGTACAAATGTAAGATTTGTAACAGATAAAATTTTTTGTAATAAATAGTAACTATTTGCTGCTATAAACAATATAAACGTTTCTCTTACTAAAATACTCGGACCCGTTAGAAGTATTTAGAATCTAACTCATTAAAGCCTGAAGAGGAGGGCATATATGACTATTAAGCCCTTGAAACGTCGCAATCGAGCATTCATTTCCAAGTCTAATTAATTAATGTTTTCGTTTCGTCGTATTAAATATAAACGTACAGGTTGACACTAATATAAATACAAATACATGAAAAAAATGACAACAAGATCAATCTTTTTAATGCCATTGTGAAAAAACGAATTATCCGAAGCCACCGATGTATACGTAATTACGCTCGTAACTTAGACTCGTATGTCACTACTCGTAAGTACACCTTTAACACCGCGGGCGTACATACGTTAACGCCAGCGAACCTAGCGAAGAGGGTTCTTAATAATAATCGACTATCTATAAGAAATATCAATTTATTTGCAATTGTATTATAAAAATAAAATCTGAGAGGTAGAGAGAGGGGGGGGGGGGACAGATAGGCAGGCAGACAGGCAGAGATAGAACGAAAGCCATTTTCTGTACACCTCAGGACGACTACCAACACCCTTCCAGTCTATACATGTACGCGAGACCAGCGGCACTTATCGTTTGTAGCTATATTGATCCCCCACGTCCGTGAATTACGAGAAATGCGTGCCACTTTCCTCGGATATGGTTGTGAAGTAGAAGGTGTAAGAGAAGACTGTAATATTTCTTCCAAGGCCAGGTGAGAAGCGATGTCGCTGTTTTGTTTTTTATCTGTCAAACGTAGACTTGAGAGGGTGTGCTGACACTTGAGGAATGACAGGGAAATTCTGCAGTAGGGTGGTTGAATGAAATTGTTAAGAGTGAAGCTTATTTATTGCACAAGATTAGTATTACGAATACAACTATTAAAGTTATGGAATTATTTCGAAAGATGCATGAAAGTAAATAACAACAATATTGTCAGTTTATATACATACATATAATGCGATGTAGTTTTTCAGCCAAATTTTTTCGATAACGTCTAGAGTGAACGCGTCATAGATGTCTTTTTGTAATGTATTAAACGTGCAGTTACATTTTTGGTGTTGAAACCCGGAAAATTTTTGTGCTAAAGAACTGTTTCACGAAAGAGCCTGTGTCATTGAAACGAAGATGATATTTAAAAATATATTTAAAATGTCTATATGTTGTATGGAAGACCATCCACCTAATTAATTTTAACATCATGTGGTTCATGATACCGGAATATCCACCAACCAAATTGATCCATACACCGATAAGAGTGGCCTTCATGGAAACGAATTAAATTCTTGTCAATTTCGGAAACTTCATCACTCCATAGTCATGTTAAGCTTCATCAGACATTTTGTACATTATTTCTAAACCAATGAATTTTATATACATTGATTGACGTATCAAATTGCAAGACTTGCGACTTAGTTTACATTGCTAGAAAGTAATTAGATTTTAAATATAAAGTTGAATGTTACTTGGAGTGAATAAGTGCGTTATTATTGTATCTTGTTCTATATTCAATTTTTAAAAAAGTTTAAATTTATTAATTATGAATTAGTATTCAATTAATACATGCATTAAGTATTGAGTTCATGTTTACTTTAGTTGAAGATTACAAAAGAAATATGAGGATCGCTACTGTTATTCTTCTCGAATTTAGCAGTAGTTAGTTACACTAAAAATTTTATATGCACTCGTCTACACTCTGATACAAAAAATTAATATTTTTAATAACTGATAATTGTTACGGTCTCGACACATTTTTGAATCATAAGAAACTTCCGAAAGAAAAAAATACCAAAAATTGCACCTGTATTGGACTTGTGACTTTGGCATATATCTTCGACTCAAAGGAAGGTGGTATACTTAAATAAAGCGTTTGCAGTTTTCGTGTATTTTCATGAACGATGGAGGACACACGAGTCAAACTCCGAGTATTTGTACATACATACTTGTTTATACGAAAGTGCGAATTGGAATACACAGCACGTACGCATGGAAAGCTCGGTCGTCTCCCTCTGCCAATCCGAGTACTGCGGCGTAAACACGCTTGGTCTTCTGCACCTGCGACCCACTCCAAGCCCGTGCAGTTTTTATTTCTTGCCTATTTGGCTTTTACCTTCTTTCTTTCTCTTACGTAATTGAGGCGTGTTATTTATTAATTTATCAATCTTTTGTACCATTTATCTTAGCTTTTTTATTTGATTGAGTTTCAGTACTAAAAATGAGCTTTCAAAGAAAGTAAAAAAGTTTTAGATAACCATATGTGGACGACTTTATAATAAAAGCCGCTTATTCGTGACAAACTGTACACCAACTAATTTCATTTCCAAACTATTATCGTATAGCAACGTCGTATCGACGTTATTTCCAATGAATCAACTAATCATACATATAACATTTAATCCTCTTGATATTCCCTCTATAAGTACACAAAGTCCTTAATATGTAGAAGATAAGGTTATATAAATAAAAAAGTACAGATCACATCAAGATCTGCCATAAAAGAAATAATATTATTTATCAATCCTCTCCAGCGTAAGTATACAGGGGAGTGTTCATAAGTTGCTCTGCTTGGAAACTGGAAAAATTCACCAGCGGTGTAGGTCTCCGAGGTTACGTAGCTTATATATATAGAAAATACTGGGTGGAGAGTAGGGGGAGTATTGGTATAGCGAGTTTCTAATACATGTATAATGCATCCCTCGGGAAAGATCTGTAACCGATCTCGTTCACTTTCTACGATATATATGTATACATATGTATGTCTATATATCGGATATGCATACAGGTGTGGAATGACCGCAAAGAGCTGGAAATATAAAGTAGATAAATAGTTAACTAGAACATGAAGTTATATATATGCTCTATCCAAGAATTTTTGTATCATCTATATAACAAAGTTATAATCGCTTAAACGGCATTCTACCTTTGTCTTCTTTATGACTGTTGAATTGTTCTAGGAAAAAAAGGAACGAGAACGAAGCGTCGGAAAGAGTGAAAGGTAGTACAAATCGAGATATATATATACGGGCAAGTAGAATGATGACCATCAATAATTTTGAGGATGGTGTATAGTTGTATTCCAATAGATAGACATTTACTATGAAATGCCGCTTGATTTCCATTAAGTATTTGTGGATTCAATTTGCGAAGATTGTAAATTGGGTCTCTCAAAAATTTCAACTAAATAAGCAATATTTCTAGTAAGTAAATAAGAAATTGTTGTGGATTGAATACATTATTTAAATTTTAGTTTATTTATGCTCTATCCAAGAATTTTTGTATCATCTATATAGCAAAGTTATACTCGCTTAAACGGCCTTCTACCTTTGTCTTCTTTATGACTGTTGAATTGTTCTAGGAAAAAAAGGAACGAGAACGAAGCGTCGGAAAGAGTGAAAGGTAGTACAAATCGAGAGGCTCAATCGCTGGGAGAGTCTTCTGGGCGGTACGTGCAGCTGAATTATTTAAGAAGTAATGCGCGGAAAATAGATTTAGGGAGAAGTTTGCCAGTACATGTAGCCAACGAATGTAATTCATTAATTCACCGACTCGACAAAACGCTACTGCGTTTGTTCAATCGATACATTAATATCGTTTATGGAATTGTTTGCGTGGTTCAACTTTCATCGTTTTCCAACTGAAAATTGAAAAGGAAATTAAAAATATTTCAATACTTAACCCGATTCATTTGAAAGCTGCGTCCTTAAGCTTTAATTTGCGGAGCCTGGGATATGTCATAAAACTCAATACATCAAAAGTTGTCAAGAGAAATGTGATGACGAGATATCTCGCTGTTATACGCAGGAGGGTTAACGCCGAAGGGACTATATTGGGACCCTTGAAAAAAAATGTTTTTGGCTACTTAGAGAATTAAACTAATTCACTCTATAGGTAAAATTAACTCTTCTTTAAAATTTCATGCTTATTTTTTAACTATGACACCTTTCTAAGAGGTAAAATTGGGGTGTGAAATGAAAAAATAACGTTAAATTTAAATATTGTTGGACAAACGTAAGGAAAAATCTTCTGGATAACGCAATAACGGTGTATGCTTACTTCTTTTAGTGTAAAATAAAAAAAATTCACCTGTAATGCAATATGGATGGCAATTAGCAACCATTCGCAAGGGGTGAAAAAAAAAATTTTTCTTACGTTTGTCTGTTAATGAACCTCTATTAAATTGAACGTTTTTTTTCCTTTCACAGTCCAATCTCATTCCTTACGGGGAGTGTTAGCTAAAAAATAATACTGGAATTAGTAAGAAGAGCTCTACATAGCCAAAAGATTTTTTTTAAATTAGACAATGATTCAATTCATCAACTAATATATATATTTAGGTAGTAGAATAAATTTAATGGTTTGGGGAGAAAAATCGTACTTGGATGTATGAAAATGAATTTTGACCAGAGCATCAAGTATTATACATATAATACCTGCACTCACTAAAATAATCAAAATAATTTTTAGCTTGTTATTTTAAAATATCTTGAAATTCTTGAAAAAAAACTTTTAAAATAAGTAACAATGAAATTTATCTGACGAATACAACATTTGCATTAAGGTAGCTTTATGGGTACTCTCTAGTCTACTGAGAGATGCAATGAAAAATTGTTTTAAATACTTTATAAGCGTGTTAAAAATGTTTCAAAAATTTTATCTTCAGTTTTCAATTAGGTTTAATACCCTATTCTTTATTATTTTATTAAAATAAAACATTATTGCAAACAATTCTCTGTTTATTTGACTTCGGTTTCATCCTGACATGAAAATGTGGCAACACTGGACAACGAGTATTCTTTCGCACCACCTGTATGACGAATGATGCGATGTTGCCAAATTTCTATCACTTCCTAAACTAACCGTGAAAACAAGATTTTGCTTGTTTTGCTAA
This sequence comes from Megastigmus dorsalis, assembly GCA_900490025.1. Lineage (NCBI taxonomy): Eukaryota > Metazoa > Arthropoda > Insecta > Hymenoptera > Megastigmidae > Megastigmus > Megastigmus dorsalis. Next base: position 15,313 of record UELU01080357.1, read on the forward strand.
TAAATATCTTTTAATTTTACACGATAACCTACAATAATTTATATATTTTTGGAAAGCTGAGACATCAATCTATTAAAAACTAGTTTTTCAATAATGGCATACACCGCTATCTATAAAAAATCTTCTCTTCCTGTCTCTCAGAGTGCCTGTGCCATAAGGACTAATGTTAAATACCTCAACTTTAATTTACAATATTTTTAATTTTTACACGGTAATTCGCCTCAAAATTTATAAAATATATTCAGTAAATCCTCCTGAATATTTCTACATAATTATTTTTTATGTCTTAGAAAGTCGGATTAACCCAAGATCTACCTTAATAGCAATCGGACAATTACCGTAGAATCGTGATTTTCATAAATCACAAGTACCAATTCCTTATCAGAAGTTTTCGAAGCTCTACACAACGGAAGCGTACATTTTGTCTGAGAGTTTATCAGGAAACTCAGTCACGTTGTCTTTTTTTCAGGACGGCCCACTTGAAATGCACTGGAAACTGTGCACGTAATACATTCAGCGTACTTCCACGCTCGATCATTAAAAATCACAATGAACGCACTTGCGCTTGAAAATGCAAAACTAATAAACGAAACTTGTGAAAAAAGACCAACAGTAGCACCACCAGTGCCAACAGCAACATTTCCAATGTAATTCCCTTTAATCTTCTCTTAAAGCTTTACAGCAATGTTTATCTTCTTCTTTACGACGCAGATAGCATCCTCTTATCCTCACCAGCCTCCTTTACTCTCTCTCTCTCTCTCTCTCTCTCTCTATCTCTCTCTCTCTCTCTCTCTCTCTCTTCCTCTCTCTACCCCTCTCTCTTTTTTATTTAATCCTTTATTTTCACACGTAATCATCCTCTTTCTCGCTCAAACTGCCCGGTGTTTTTCTCTTTCTTTCAGTATACGTCCTCTGCATTGTGGCGCGCGAATCGAGTCCAACGGAAAGCGATCGAACTGTACTCGGAGTCTGTACACTGCCCCGTACCACCAAGCTGCTGATTTCTATTCCCGTCCCGATTCACCGTCGCAGTGTATTCTAAATGTTTAGCGAAAGAGCCGAAAGTACAACTGCAAGAGGGTCAGAGGGTAAGGGGTTGAATGAGTAAATTTTACCGCTGGGACTGCAGTATTCATAGACAAGCTGTATCTAGTTTTTATGTTTCGATGAAAAACCAATATGTACACAAATTTTCTAAACCAAATTCAGTTTACTCTGGAAAAACCAGAAATGTTAAGTGACTCAGCTTTTGACACCTAGTCGCAACAGAAAACTAGAGCTGATAATGGCGCACTTTATCATTAAAGCCTTCGCAATGCATTCTCTTGTTCGCATACGTACATCACAGGCAAGAGAGAGAGAGAGAGAGAGAATGAATGAATGAATGAATTAATGAATATTGGACTTTATTCTGGCTAAGGACTCGAGGTCCTAAGATAGCCACTACAATGTACAGGAAAATTACAATATAAATTACATTGCTTCATCGCGAGGACCGGAATGCCTCGATACAGATCTGTTAGTCGCAAATATAATCGACTGATAAAAATAAAATATAAAAACTAAAACCAAAAATAAAATGTAGATAGATACAATATGAATGTACATTAAAAATTAAAACTACAAAAAAAATAATAAAACTGACTAGAATATAAGTATATACAAATAAGTACAAGGTACAAAGTAGTCGAGCGATTGAAAGGCCTTAAAGTGTCTAAAAACTACGATTGAACCCCACTACAACGAGAGAGAGAGAGAGAGAGATATTTGCTTATTTGCATATAAATACAAAATAGATTGTTACAATGTACATATGGTTGTATAGTATATAAAAGACAGTCTTCATTTTTCGCTAATGAGAGAGAGAGAAAGAGAGAGATAAATATAGAGAGAGAAAGCTACATGAACAGACGCTTCTATACATTTGTTCGCCACATGCGACTATTGCATCCGTGAATTTGACATGGTGCGTATTTGTGCGTGAGCGAGTCCTGCGGCCTACGATAATATATCAGGCGAGCTGCCTCACACTTGTATATTACGAGAAAACAAGAGCATCGTGCGCTGCTGGCCTGATTTTATTTTCTGTAGCCACGTCCTTTTTCATTTTGGATTTTGTAAATGAGCTATGCTTACAGATTAACAATGTTATTAGGATGGATGAATGGCTTAGATGGCGTGACAAAAAATGTCATAATTTTAAGATTTAATTTTAAGTGATGTCATTTGTAAATATAGGCCCTAATTGTACTTGTACATTTGCTAGCACACATATAACACAAATTTTCTTAATAGTACCAGAGTGCATGGGTACACACTTATTGTATTAAATCAAATAAGTCTAGCGGTCTTAAGTTTATTTGCACAGTTTTTCATTTTCATCCTCAAAATGCGACACACGTACACAAAACCTCTAATAAAATGTATTCGATGTGAAATATCGCTTTTTTTCTTCTATTTTTTTTCTTCTTTTTTTGTGAGCGATTAATCCGAAATCAATGTGAACCGCGACGTGATAAATGGCAAAGCTTGTAGAACAGCACGAAGTATATAACTAAAGTTCTTCGAGAGTTATGTTGTACACAGCATCGATATATATACTTGTCTCGTTTATAAACCACGTTGATTACTCAACTGATTTATACTCCAGAGTCAATAATACAGCTTCTGTGCAAAACTAAATCCTTTGATTTTGTTGAACGTAAATTTTGTTAAATTCTTCCTTATATTAATGCTATTCATAAATAACCATTTTAATAGAAATTTTGTAATATACATTAACTAACACACTCATGATTTATATTATAACTTAATCTTATTTACTATTTTTCAATACTTACGACTACTTTTTCCATTCTAGCGCTGACTTTAGGATTCAAGATAAAGATTCATGCGTGTAGTGCTAAAACTATATCCATATTATATATTAATATTTTTTTTTCTAATTTTTAATGAAAACTGAAACTTCTACTGATAAAATGTGTTTGAAAATCAAGCTTTGTTTTGATCTTGTGAATGAGCACCATAATTCTATTCGTACACGTAATAGCGAGACATTTTCGGTTTTCTTTTCGCCAACTTCATAAATTTATCATAAAAACTATTAAGATATTAATTTTATATAAATAATTTAACTAAAGTAATTCTCTATATAACTGCCTTAAAATAAGAAGGTGACAGCTCTGAATCCGTTTGAATAAGGTAACAAATCAATATCCAATAGGATAAGGAGACAACTCAAAATCCAGTTCGATAAGGGAACAACTCACAAACGCCCATTTTTTCTCGAATCTTGGCGGTGTTTCTTACGCGATTTACGTAAAAATTGTTTGTAAATTTTACAATGTAATTGCAATCATTAACGCAATTCAAATACAACATTTCCAAAGAATTTCCAAGTAAATCACGTAAGAAATACCGTCTTGCAGTAGGTAGAAAAATGGACATTACGAGCTGTTCCCTTTTCGAAACAGATTCTGAGTTGTCACTTTAAGGTGACGCTGCATTCTACTATTGCCATCGCAAAAATCAATGAGATAACTATCGAAGTTTCCTAAATGAAAAGCAAAGCCAAAACCAGAAGCAAAAAGGATAATGTTTTTATTGCGGACTATGAACGCGGGATTACATCGTGCGTAAAACAATGGTCCGGAGCTGGTGCAAAAGGAAAATCGTGGGCTCGATAGGATTTCACTGCGCACAGCTAACTTGTAAAAAAAACACACACACAAAAAAAGTTGGCGCACGCGTGATTCAGTCATTGCCGCAAGGCTCTATGTGTCCGCGTGAAAATAGCTTAAAACCGCAGGTCTACTGTGTGAACGCTCGAGCAGGAGCGCGGTAAAGTCACAGACTGCTCTATCTAATCCGATGATCTGCTGTAATTTTTGTTTGTCAAGAAGATGGTTGGTTCTAAATGTTTAGTTGAACAAGGAGTTGGTAAATTAATTTAACTAATCAACAGTCCACCGTCCTTCCAGATCACAAAATTTCCAAAATCCAAAATATTGTTCCTAACTCATGTAGTAAAGCCTTAAAATATGAATTTCTCGCGGAGCTATTGAAAATTGAAAGTGGGGAGAAAATTACCATAAAAACCGATTAAGGTAAATGAACATTAGGGCAAAGTTCAGGGATTCAAATTAAATATTAAAATTGCATGAACTTAAATACTTTTGCAGTGATGATTGTTATTTTTGACAAAACTGTACAGGTAGAAAAGTGCGTTCGCGTAAGTAAGAGTTTCTATTATTAGACAGTGATGTACATGAATATCACTCATTATTTATTTAGTCTTATGAACCGCATGCTATAAAGGACTTCATTCCTTCTTTTGTAACTTTCTATATCTAATGCAACGACGACACTCACAACAGGATCGGAAAAAGACACAAGCGTCCATCTCCCCAAATCAACGCATGGCAATGCCGCTACTTTCAAATCATTAACATATTTTCTTGAATCAAACATTGTAGCTATTGGATCTAGTCAGCATTGAGTCGAAGAAAGGAGCGCTTGACCCACCTCGACGAACGGTTGCACGAAATTGTTTATTTCACTATTTTTCTTAACATGCTATAGATTGCTGTGAAAAGAAACTAGCTGCATGGTATTAAAAAGTAAAAAATCCACCATCAGAATAAAGAAGGCAATACTTTAGCTTCAACTCCACCCCATAACATCCCAAAGGATTCGAAACTTTTCACCCCTTCACCCCTCCTGCGATGTGCCCTTAGGCATCTATCACACACGTACACACGCGCTCTCTTTGGCCCTCTAGACAAAATAATCTCCTTTGTTCCTGACTCAAAAAGAACGCGGCGTGGAAGAGAAAAAAAGAGAACAGCATCAGCCGGATCTGAGAGAGAGAAAAGACTTTTTCTCACTTTCTCTCCTTTGTCCATTTCGCAGTCCCGCGTTGAAATTGGGAACCGGCCAATTTCGCACTGCGATCGTGTGTTCGTCACATATGTGGGGACACACGTTACGGTTCATAAGATGTTGGTAGTGTAAAGTATATACGTGTATATGTATGTATACGTACAGTCACGAGAATCCTTCGCGCACTGAAGCAAAACGATCTACGAAGGAAGCAGGAGTAATTCGATTTATTGGCTTTCTTCTTTTCTCTCGTGCTAACGCGTGCGCCTATTCTACGAGAGTGCGATTTACTTTTCTTCGCTTCCTCTATACTTACTTCTTTTTCTTTCCTTGTCTTTTCCTGCTTTGATAATACCTAAGCTGACGTTGCCCGTTAGAGGTGACGCTGATGTTCTCGTTATTAAAATAGATTCGAAAGGAGACATTCGATACTAAAAAGTGTTAGAACCAATAAAACAATTATAAATATACGTAATTTATGCGTTTTGGTCGTATCTAATGCAAATTAAACAACTTTTTGATTACTAATAAGTGCAAGTATCAAGTTTGATAAAATCCAATCTGTGAAAGTCTTTTTACAAAGTTATCTATAATAAATTATGGATAATTTTGAAAAATAATTAATTTAGTTTGCCTATTTTTCTATTAAGATTCACCGTACTGCAGTTAACCATACAAGAGGTTTATTCATGGACGCGCAGTTACTGACATTCAGAGCACCAATGCAATCGTCAAAACAGAAACATTCGTTTTTTTCAGATACCTTGAATATTTTTTGGATAAGCTAATATTGCTGTTGCTAAATTGTAAATTGTAAAATGTTTTTTAAATGCTAGTTCCTTAAAAAAAGTGAGCATTGAAAGATGAAAATCAGTTTGGAACTTCTAGGAATAATTGAGATACTCTGCACACACGCACACATGCAGCATTCTTTAGTACTTTTTGCAACTTTTTTTACTGACAAAAAATTGTACGAACCCACTCTTAAAGCTGAACAGATTTAGACTTTAACTTTCTCGAAATCAGTTTGCCCCTACATGACATTATTAGAAAGTTTCCTTTATAAGGAAGTAAAAAAGAACATTCAGAATTCCAGCACATAAAAAAGTCTCTCAATAATAAGGGTCAAATCGTAGCGATAACCCTTCTCCATACACGAAACGAATCATTCAACTCTACAACCGTCTAACCGAAAAAATACCATACCTTCGAAACAATACAACTCTTTGAAGGTCAAAATAAGAGGGCCGTTCTCGTGTAACTACTTTAGTTGTTTGCGCAACGTAAAAAACGAAGGAAGAAAGGAGTAGTGGTAGTGCAAGGAAAAAATACGGCTTCTTATAAAATTTTAGGGCCTGCGCAATGTAGTCTCTGACAATTCGAATGTCTCTTTCATGCTTGCGTCGAAATTTCGCATTCCGCATAGCCACTGTACACAGAAACGATTCCTGCTGGTTCAGACTTCTCTCTCTGTCTGTCTGTCTCTCTCTCTCGCTCTCTCTCTCTCTCTCTCTCTCTCTCTCTCTGTCTCTCTCTCTGTCTCTCTCTCTCTCTCTCTATTCGATTATAATTGTAATCTTGACTCGATGTAATCTTATTGTAATTGTAAAAGGAAAATACGTGTAATTATGTATGTTATACTTTTTTGTAAATATTTACAAATCTCTCTCACACACACTCACACACAGACACACACACACACACACAC
>UELU01080359.1:0-15932 GCA_900490025.1 Megastigmus dorsalis
GTTGCGTACCAAAGCTGTGATATACTCATTTTATGGAGATTTTTCTTATATTCATAACAAATATTACTATGGACATAGTAATTTTGGCTATAAATTTCTATAAAAATTGCTATGTTGAATAGTAATTTTTGTTATAAACATAAGAAAAATCTCCATAAAATGAGTATATCACAGCTTTGGTACGCAACATAGTAATTTTTCGTATATTCATCATAAATATTGCTACATCCTTTTTCTCCGTGTACTAATAAAGATATAACAGTCTTACGTCATCATCTCTAATTAGAACTTTATAGCTTTTCTGTTCAAATTTTTATAATGTTATGTTAAGTTCTATTTCACAGTTATAAAATAGAACTATTTTTACGCAAATTATTCATTTACATTCCAATTGTCACGTGTAATTAGAATAGGGTGCATTGAGTACAATATTGAAACTTTAAAAATATAACCATTTGTGGATATCCAATTTACTTGATGAAAATAAAAGAAAATTTCGAAGGAGCTTGATCACAAGTCAACTTTATTAATATCGATTCTCGATGATACAGATAATATATTATATGCACATATAGTACTTAAATGTTAGTCGCATCGTATGTTACAGGTGTTACGAAATACTATTTCTTTTTCTGTCTAACGGAGCGGTCAGAAGGAAAATAGTTGGAGATAGAGAGAGTGATATTGTCAGAAATAAAAAAAAATAGATATTCCTCCTCTGATTCTCCCTCGCGCGCTGACGGTCAATAATAACAATTATACGTCGCAGTGTGTGTGCGTGTGTGTATGTGAATCGTCAAATAAATAATAAAAAGGACAATCGGAGGATCGTCAACTTTATATCTCTTTAAAAAAAAAAAGAAAAAAAAAGAAAAAGAAAATAAAAACAGTGTTCAGTCATACAGGTTACCATTTTCGCTCAGAATGGCTTATCTCGTTTATCATCATATAATATATATATTTCTCTCGCGTAAGGCCTCGTGGATAGTAGGACGCACTCATCCATGTATATACAGTAAATGGAAAGAAAAAAAAAACAAAGTAATGCTTTCTCGCTAAACGCACGTAAACGTATAATTAGTGAGTTAAATATGTTTACGTGACTGTGCCATTATACGTTCATTGTAATATCAGATTCAGTAAAATAAATTACGGTAATAAGGCGCGGTTGTTATTTCAATTCGTTAAATAGGTAAACGATGATTTAGCACAATAGTTCCGCTGATATTAATCGATCATAATCCACCCTTATTCGACTCGCTCCTGGCCGAATTTTCGTCACAACAACCAACTCAGCTCGCACGCGCGTTTTCTTTCCCATTTACTATACGCTATACACACGGACGGTCGAAGATTATGAACACAAAATTGACAGCTCGCGTCGCGCCTCTCTCTCTCTCTCTATATATATATATATTTATATAGTTTTTGATTGCGCAAAAGATCGCCAAGAGATTGTGACTACTTGACGAGAGTCTTGATGCTCTTGGGGAGATTGGGTATGGAGCCCTTGTTGACGCTCGCTGCGGTGGGTCGCATGAAGCTCTGACTCCTCGAGGCCACTGTGCCACTGCGCGGCTGTCCGATCCTGCTGGCGGCGGTCAAGCTGCTGCTGCTACTGCTGCTCGTCGGTTTGGCTCCGCCTACGCCGTGATGGGACTTGTCGCGACTCGAGAGTATCTGTTGGCCGACGCTGCTGCCGCTGCTGCTGCTACGGGATGCCACCACTGCCGGACGGTTGCGTAGACTGCTGGCGCTCGTGCGCGACACGTCCGAGGCCGTCTGCGAAAGCCGAAAACAGTTTTTTTTTGTTTTTTTTTTCATTATTCATCGATAAGGGGGTCAAATTACGTATTTATATTGTTGACACTCGAAATTATAAAGATTCAGAGTCGGAATCGAATTGGAATCGTTTCCACTTTAAAGTTACCAGTGAGTTTTTCTTTTATCTTTTGATTTGAAATTTCATTATTTTGTTCAATTTATAATTCCAGATATTAAACTAAAATACAAGTGCCACTTGAAGATATTATTACTCAGATATTTATATAAATTCAAATTGACATAATAAATTCAATATTGTACATAGGTATAATAATGAATTAACTGACCGCGATGGCTTTGCGGATGTTTCTAGCCGCGGGTCCAACGCTGCTCCCGCTGCTGCTGCTCCTGCTCGCGGGTATCTTGGTCGTGGAGGTCCTCGGCGCATTGCCGCGTCTCTTGTCCTCGGTCGTGTTGGCCGAACCGGTAGATCCGCTCGATCCACCCTTGCGCAAATCGTTGGTCAGGGCCCGTATAGCCGTGGTATACCTGCCTAGATGGGCGTGACTGTTCGGCCCGATGTTTCTCACGGTATTGACGGAGGTCGCGCTATTGAGGGAGCTGCGCGAGCTGCGCAAACTGCTGCGCGAACCCGATCGCTCGACCTCGTTACGCGGACTCATCACGCTTCCCACCACTCGTTTCGCGCTCTCCAGACTCTTCCTGCAATGGAGACGTGTATTATATTATGATAGTGAATAATAAGGGTAAAAAACCTAATAAGCGAGAAAAAAATAGGAGAATATAGGGTATGTCGCGATGTGGACTAACCGTGTGGGTGGTTCCCTCTTGAGGCTGCCAGTCCTCTTGGGCAGGAAGCTCGAGGCCTCCTGTACCTTGGCCGTCCTACCCGTCAGGCTGTCCCTACTGTCCCTCCTGTCGAAGCTCTTGATCCTCGCGAGATTCTTGTCCTGGGCGGCGATCCGGCCTACCTCCCGCCTTGCCTGCAGGGACTTGCTCGCTGGACCGCCGTTGCCGATCCCATTGCTCCCGATACCGGTCGTGACCGATTTGGTTAGGCCCGCGCCGCTGGTGTTGCTGGTGTTGTTGGTGGTGCGCGTGAGCTCGGCCGGCGAGCAGCGCCTCGAGTCGTGGTTGTCGGTCTCGTAATTGCCGGAGGACGCCTCCTGGCTGAGGGTCTCCGAGACCAAGCTCTGGGTCTCCTCGAAACCCTCGTCGTTGAGCTCCTGGTCCCGCCCCTTGTTCGTACTGCTGATGCTCAAGTCCGGTATGTAGCGGGAGGTGCTCTTGTTGCCGAAGAGGGAGCTTTGACGGGACGATGGTTGCGTGCCGCTCAGGTCGTAGCTCTTGCGGTTATCCTCGCTCTTCGAGATCCTCGTTATTTCGTTACCTGTAATACGTATGTGTGTAAATGTAAATGGATGGTTATCGATCTCTGCTATTATGCAACCTTAGCAAGCGGATGTAAGCGGTTTAGTATTGTATAGGTATAATCAAAAGTTTTGTCAATCGAGTTTTTTTGTTTTCACTGAAAATAATAACCGATAAGAAAGATATTAATAGCAAATCGACAGTGGATTTTTGAGAGTATGAAATTTTGCATGGAAATCGGCAAGTAAATTCAGGAAATATTATGAGACACTCTCTGCGTCTATATCCCCGTTATCGTCGTATCATTATTTATATCGTGGTGATATTGTTGTTACACTTGAATAAAGCACAAAGTTCTGTTTGAATGATTATTTCCAATGTTTGTATAATTATCGCCCACCTATAGATTATCTTAAATAATCTTAAAGTGTGACAAGACAAATATAGCAGTTGAAAATCACTGATAAAATCTTGCATTTTCTCTGATTCATTAAGATTTCGCATCGTGACTAGGCAGAACAACGAAATTATCAACGCGATACGCGAGATTATCGCCTCGTGAACGCTGGTAACCGCCGATAAGAAGTGTCTCATTTAATACAGACAATCATTGGAAAAACTCTTACGCCCCTGCAAAAATGACCGATATAAAAGCCGATAACATCGTAAATCGCTAATAATCAATCGGTTTTAAACTCCTCGTTACTCGATAACCCGCTAAAAAGCGGAGGAATAAAAGTCATCGGTACATACGCGTACCATCGGATTTGTCGTTGAGCTGACAATCCAGTATACTGTTGGGCGGTAGATTCTCACTGATGGGACTGGTAATGAGCTCCGGCTCGTTCATCAGCCTGAGGGACTCCTTCACTTGGCTCGGATCGATCATACTCCTTCGCCTCTCCCTACTGGGTGTCGCTCTCTCGGCCAATATGCAATTCGCCTCCCTCGGCCGGGACTCCTGCATCACGGGACTGAGTACCGTGTTGGTGACGGCTACGACGGGTGCGGGTTGGGTGACCGGTAGCCTCGAGCTCCTCGCGCCTCGATCCTCCCTCGTTGGGCAGCTGCTCGTCAATCCCGATCCCAGGTTCTTGGCGTTGTTGACGCAGCGCACCGACGACAGCTGCTGCAGATCCTCGCCGGACTTGGCGATCTCGGCCAGGGCCGCCTCGATGTCGCTCTGATTGGCGTCGCGACGCTTCAGCTTCTCCTGCCAGATGCGCAGCATCGCGTCCCCGTCCTGTTGGTGGAGGCCGCCGCTGTTGCTGTCGTCGCCCAGAGCCAAGGTACTGGGACGACGGGCTGGACTCGTGGTGTTCGGTGCGCTCTCCTGACCGCAGCCGTCGGTCGTCGACAGCTCGAGCTTCAGACCCTCCTTGTCCAGCGATGGATCCTGGCCCTTCTTGTACCGACGCGTACGACGGGCCGCTGAGAATCTGTCGAAGTTTCCTAAACAAGAAAAAAAAACACACAATATGATTTTCTTTCTTAATTTAAACGAGTGCAATGCTCTTTTGTGATTATTTCTTGCTGGACGCTATGATTTACTCGGCAAAAATCAATATTTATTGTTTATTCAGGTATTTTTGGGATTTATGACGCGGAATAATATTGAGTGCGCGGTAATTTTCAAAATGATCGACCATGTACGTAGAAAATTTGAACGTTTCTTTATATACACCATTATCTTATCCAGATTATTATACATAAATTATAAGCGTAATAAATATTTAACGCGTCTGCAAAAAATATTCTGCATCCGCCTTCACATCTCCAACCTTTATACGTATACATATATTTCAGACAGTATTTTTATACGCATAAGAGATCGATAAAGCGATAGGCAGTTTTGAAAAGTAATAATTTTAAATTTACATCGCCTTGCAGTGAGCGACTGGGGGGAGGGAGGGGGGAAAGAAGAGAAAAAAAAACCAGCAAGAGAGAGAGAGAGAGAAACAAGCGAGAAGAAATGTCAATTACCGCTTCCGAGGTCCGTGTAAGGATTGCCGGCGTCGCAAGTGGGCGTCGTAGCGGCGGTGGCGGCGGTGGCGGTTGCGGCCGAGCGATCTCTTTTCGCTGCGTCCTTGTCGACGGCCTTGACCTCCTTGGGTGGACTGAAGAGCCTCCTGGTGGCCGGCGGCGTCTCAATGTTGTCCGAGTCGATCTCGATCTTGTCGCTGATCGTCTCTGCGTCCTCGGCGCCCCGTCTGCTCAGCTGTGACAGTCGACGGGACGTCGGAGCTGCAGTCTGGCTCCCTGTAATCGTCGTCGTCGTCGTCGTCGTCGTCGTCGGTGTACCGCTGGCTGCTGCTGCTGGCGGCGGTACCGGTGTACGCAGGTAAATCGTCAGCTCGTCGAGGCCACTCTCACCTCCTCCTCCTCCTCCTCCTGTCGCTGACTCCGGCGCTTTGTTCTTCTTGCGCTCCTCTTCGCGGATCGCCTGAATAGCACATCGCGTCTTTAGTATAACCTTTTTTTTTATTTACTACTTTACAGATACTTTCTTAAATTGTAAATGCATTATTCTGTATACTGACGTTTCAGTTTTCGAGAATGGAATTTTTTTTGTATATGTCATTCGGTCAGAGTGAATTTTATCTCTTTGTGTTGCGAAATGAATGTAAGAATCATCACCTCGATGAAGTAGAAGCATGCTGTTTTAGAAAAAATTCCAGTCAAGAACCTTTGAATCGTGTATATACATTATTGTGCTGTATAATTTACGAATTTATGCGTTGAGTTTGCGTACTTGTAAAGTGCTCGATCCGAGGATATTGTCCGGATTAAGTCGAGATCGAAGCCTACGTGAATATCGAGGATCGCTTTCCTCGACACTGCTCGGTACGTTCAGACTGGACTTTCTCCAAGGAGATTTATCTTTTTGCGACGATGCGGGCGTAGCTTCTGATGGATCATAAGAAAAGTGTTGAAATTTCAATCGACACGCGACGTGTGCAAGGTATACGAGCTGACATCTCGTATATGCACAACGTGTTATTTCGTAGCGTGGTTAATCAAGCGAGTGTATATAATATACGTACCCTCGATGGCTTCCATTGTTCGCATAACGTCGGTCTTCTCAACGGACGGATACCAGCTGTTGTATTTTTGGCATGTGTCGCCAGCCGACGAGCTCTTCTCGGCGAACGCGCTCGGCTGCGAATTTTTGCCTTCGTTTTCTGCAAGTCACCGTATAAGCGAAAGGATAAACATCGGGTATATATCATCGCAGCTCGGCCAAGCGAACGATTTAAAGTAAACACACACACGTGTGCCGCGTATATATATATATATACATTTGTATATGGTCGTGTTATATATACCTGAGTCTTCGAAGGACCGGCGGTTAGCCTGTCGCTGCCTCGCTTTCCGTTGAAGCTCCTCGCCCGCGCGCTCCTCCTTCTCGTTCTCCGTCAGCCAAGCCTCGATCTTTTGCCTCCATGCTTTTCTATATTAACGATTAACGGAATATATACCGAAGTGTTTTCGCGATAAACGAGTCAAGATGTATATTACATAGATTTTTCTTACCCTGTCGGTTTGGTTTCCTCCTCCTGTAGGAATGGCTTGCTCTCGACGAGGGGCGAAGGTGAACTCGGCCTCTCCCGATCTCCCGAGAAATCGGCGTTCAACAAATCACCTCGACGTGGCTGTCCGCGTGCCCGTTTAGCCCACGAACGATCTGCAACGTCCACAACGCGTTTATAAATATTTGTTCTAAAAAGAAAAAAACAAATGCTTAGATCCGGATGCTTACCTAAGCTACCCCAGGACTTTCTCTCTCGCGCGTTATCCTGTCCGGTCGTACGCAGAAAGTCCATCAAGTTGCCGTCGTCGTCTTCGCACGGGATTCGACTTCTCCTTCGACGCAAGGTTCCATTTGGCGTAATATCTGCAACGAAGCGTAGAAAAGTAAACGGAATTGTTCATCAAAAATAAAAATAAATCGAATGGTGATCGATAAATAGAGAGGTAAATAATATATACCTGGCGAATAAGTATCTTCTTTGGTAGAGAGCTGATCGGGACCACCCGAACAAGAGCCCAAACGTCGACGAATACTAGGCGATCCCGTGGTCGATATATCCTCATCCGACGTGACCATGCCATTTTGCAGTCTTTTTATCTGGAACGAATGAACAAACAAACAAAGAATAAATAAACATTCGACCCTTCGACAACGCAGCTTCTCCTTCTAAAGTCACACGCCGGCTAACCTTGGCATCGCGACTGTAAGACTTTTGTGGCATGCCGTTCTCCAACGAACTGTACTCCATCATGTAACAGTCCGACTCGGAATTTGGCGTCTCCGCTTGATTGCTCACTACGACAAAAGGAACAAAAAAATCATCAATTGTTGTCGTAACCAAAAAGAAATCCCGTCGCACAAAGTATAAAAATACACGTACAGAGACGCTTCTTGGCGAGCAACTGTTCCTCCCTCTGTTTCCGTCTGGCCAACACCTGTTCCTCCTGTATGCGTCGCCTCTCGTTCTCCGCGACCGCCTGATTGAACTTCTGACAGAACTGATGGAAGATCTTGAAGCACTCCTCGATCTTGAAGGTGCTCGAGTCCTCGCAGAAGAACTCGGCCAATGTGCGTCTGACCCCGTCGAGCTCCTCCATGTCCCTCTTGAGTTGGGCCATCTCTTGCTCGGCCATCTGCAGGAATTGCGCCATCTGATCCTGTATGTCGGCCTCCGTGCTCGCCAACTGTATTTGGCTTCGGATCTTCTTTATTCGGGTGTCGAGCGCGTTGAATTCGTTCGTTAGCTGCTCGACCGTCGTTCTGACGAGTTGTTGAACAAATTTATTACAACGATTAGATTATTTGACATACGTTTTTGATAAATTCTGGATGATGTTATATTTACTTGGTAGCTGAATCGAGAGCATTCATCCCCCTGGCAAAATTCAGCAGATCTTTCCTTTTTCGCTCAGCTTGCTATACGATCGTAAATAAATATCAGGTATGAGCTAGAGTATGTTTCATAATAATCATCTCTCGCGATCTTGTTGTATTTGTCCTTACCATTGCTACGTAATGTATGAGATTCATTCCGGGTTTGTTCGCGCGGATCTCCGTTAATTTCTGAAGGGACGACAGCTTGACACCAGCAGCGTTACCCGCGTAGCCACCCTAAAAATAACAAATTATTTAAAAAAAAACAAAAAACAAAAATCAACTATATATATAATCGTATTTCGAACGAGTGTACAATTTGTAAAATGAACTTACTGAATTCAAAAAGTTTCCAGCGACTAATACCATATATAGCACCTCTTGTAAAGATTTATTTGTCATAAGATCCTCGCCAGCAAGAATCATAGAGTTTATACTTGGTTCAAGGTAACTCATGTTTGCTGCGAATTCCTCCTTTAGCAGCATGCATTCGATTCGTAATTTATAACTGCAAAGTGAAACGACACATACGCATGTATTTAATATTAAAATTTGCGAGGGATAAAGAACTCTTTAAGCAGTGAATATATCAATGACATTTCCAATTGCAGCGAAACGAATTGTCGTGTTCGCGTAAAATAAGAAGTAGATCCATAAAGAGTCCCGAAAAATCACCCGTCTATTTTTAGTCATCACCCGTACACGGTATAGGTATATGGGTATCTATATCTATGTATATGAGCGAGCCAATGAGAGAAAAGAAAAATGCACACGTCGATGCCATGGCGCATAGTTACTTTGGTACTTGAATAAGCTGCAAGAAGAATTTCTCAGCGTTTCCGAGCTTCGACTTATCGCCGTCGAAGCTTTTGAGCATCTCGAGTTCGTCGACCTCCGGCAAGATTTTCAACAGGCCCCTCAGCTTCTCAGCGCCTATGTCGTCGTGGCCTCCGTCTTTGATTAGTTGAATTATGTCTTCGTTCGAGCTGCCGGAGAAATACACGCCGTTAGTTTCTTTTTATATCTCTAAATGTTGCCGTTTAAATATAGAACGCGAGCTGCATTATATACGCAGATATGAGGTGCACATTATATTTCACTTTGTGTGTTATATTGTAGCGATGACGCAACAGGGCATCTCCTATCTCGAGAAGCAAACAAAGTTCTCGGTAGATGGGTTCATTACCTTCTAAACTGCTTTAAAAATATATTGACGTTTAAGCTCCTCTTGCCGTCTAGTAGTGCAATCTGAAAGGGGGAACAAAAAATAAACAGTGATTCATCGGTTAATTGCGTGCGCATAAATAATAATGCTTCTTCGTTTAAGAATCAACGATAAATCAAATGTCTGTCTTTCGGACGATTCGCATTAAAGTTATTGCGCTAGTGTCATTATCTTTTATTTGTAATTGCAAATTACGAACGCCAATGATTCTTCTCTGTCGAATGCGTTACTAGAGAAAGGTGAGAATGCTTACTTCCGTAGGCTCTCGACGTCGTCTATCTGCATCCGCCCCATTGCCGAAATTGTTGGAACACGTGGTATTGGCTGGTATCATCGGTGGCACCTGTTGACAAAAAAGCCCCTCCATCTCCGCCCAGTCCAAGTCGGCCATCGGCGAATTCTGATGTTCATTGGCAACCAGAGACCAAATGTTTCTTTTGCCAATGACCTAGAACCAGATTGAAAACAATCCTATATAGTATTCAAGATCACGATCGCATCGTATAAATCTTCTACATCATCGTTATTGTTATCATAAGGAAAACGAGTATTACCGCGATGTAATAAAAGAATTACGATGATCAAGTGGAAAACATTCTTTTGAAATTCAATCAATTTTATGATTATACTACAAGGAAACAAATATTACAGAATAATTAATATTTACGGTAATGGCAAGTGTCAGAATTGCAAGTTTGCTCTCTTCAATAACATTAATTTTGAAAGAAATATTTGTTTATCCTTTATTATTGCGCGGGTAAATATGTTAATTTTTCAATCAAGGATGGACGAAAACCTTTCAACATAACATCGGTTTTACAAATTGCCAAGGATCCAATTACATCGCTTGAGAACCTGTTTGTGGAGTAGCCCTTACGAGCAACTGGTAGTAATTAGCGCATACCGACCGAACAACTATTATTTGCATTAACTACTGTCACTGTTACGTAATCTCTCAAGCATGTCACAAAATGTACTTCATATATTTTTGTAGTAAGATTTTGTAATAAGAAAGTTAATGCTTTTTATCATCTTAATTTTAATGTTTATTCATGTTAATTTTGAATTCAGATGGTCTTTCATAATCTAACAATAATCCTTCTATATGGACAATCTATTCTTTTATAAAGAAAAATAATCTCCGGTAGTTATAAGATACCATTTCAATATTAAAATACACGTTCAAAAGTGTAGGCATTCGATAATCTATAACGAAGGAAAAATCTGGACGACCCGGTCTCACCTTGTGATTGGGTATCTTGTTCCAATTGATGGTCTTCATCTTGGCCTTGGGTGTGGGTATCTCCTGCTGGGGCAGGAGTTTGGCACTGTTGTTGGGGGGCTCGGGCGTCGGTACCCGGGCCGCTATGGGCGCCTGTAGAGGCGGTGGCAGCGGCGGCGGCTCCATCATGAAGGCGTTCGGCGGCGGAGGCGGTGGACCGGATACGAGGAGGGGCGGCGGAGGTGGCGGGGGCAGGATCAACGTCGGGGGCGGCGGCGGTGGCATCGGACCGGTGCTGCTCGTCGTCGTCGCCGCTGTCGTCGTCGTCGTCGTCGCTGTGCCCGTCGTCGGGACCGAGGACTTGCGGCTGCCGCCGCAGGTCTGGTCGGCACCTCGGCAGTGACAGCATAGGTTCGTCTGGACAGTTTGTTTATTTTCACCATTTTAGTCCCTCGCGGTATAGAATTCGGGGAGTATCCGAAGTTAAATTAGCGGATCGAGATGAATGCACGATAACTGGACTGATTGGGTTTGTTTGTGCGCGCGTTTCATGTTGCTGGAGATCGCGATTTTAAGTGTATTATTTGAGCATCGCTTGGAAGTTATAGCGTGATGGGTGAAGTGGCTATACGTGTGTCTGGGTTGGATGAAAGAAAAAAAAGTTCCAATTCAAGGCAAATGAACTCGTGGTGGGTCAAGTATACGAGTAATTGGACTTTTCTGTAATTGGATGGGCTAAAAGAATGTAAAAAAAGAATAGGCTTGCCGGGCTGCAATCACTCGTAGTTACGCGACGCTCAGTCTTCTACTGGTAAATGAGTTTCTGTACTGTTTTAATGCTTCCTTTCTTTTTCGCATTGATACTAATTGCCAAGATGTATAATCCACTCAATTAAGTATTTATTTGTCTATCGCAGAAAAAAAACTACCGATACAGAGGAACGTTTTTCGGTTACTATAATTTTTTAAACGCTCAATTAATCTCGCCATCATTTGGAGGCAATGTTAATCAAACTATGACATCATTTCCGTGACGCGATTAACTTCATGGTATAATAATCATCAACGTTGGACTGTCCAGTCCCTTTGTATTTGAACCATCCAACCCGAATGATGAACGATTGAAAAATAGATGGAAAGGGCGCGCGCGCGCGGTGTACAAATGATAGGATTGCATTCGGCAAGTTGAATAAATGTAGCCTGTGTGTACCTGTAAGCTCGGTGACCTCAGGAGTTTGGTAGCATCCTCCCGGCTCTCTAAAAGTGTGGCTCGATGGACCAACGTCTCGGCGGTATCCCAGGCAAGATCGCTTGCCGCCTCTTTCGGATCAAGTCGCAATAGGTGCTGCAGTATGCTCAGGAATGGAATCTCCTGCGGCGTGTCTGCGACCTGATTACAACAAGCGCATGCATTCGTTCGTTAAACTGCTTTTTTTTTTTTCTTCCAATTCGCTCTGCATCGTAATAACGAGAGCTTGGATTTATTCGTGCACGCCGCAATACGAGCCATTGCAGTCTCTTATATTCCGTATTGCGCTGCCTGCACTTTATTTATCAATCACCACATTCGCGATACATATATAAAGTGTAGGCCCACCTGTCCGAGAATGGCATAGAAGACATCAACGTGCGAGGACAAATCGATCCCGGGCGGTCCCTGATTCGATAGCTCCTCGTCCGTATCCCTCTGATCGTCGAACACGTCCAACTGCACCCTGAGATCCGGCACGTGGCTCTTCTCCTTCCTAAAATCACATCGTAACGTTCCAAAAGCTCGGCCCATCAACATCATACTGTTCTTCCGCCTCGTCCGCACGCATCATCTCCACCACCACCACTACCACCAACACCACCAATACCACCTCTCGCCATAAAGATAAGCGGGCACTCGTCTAAAAGCTGCAGCAGTAGCAGCCGATGCGCTTTCCTGCCGGCCGAGGACTAAAAGGACGCGACCGGACGTAGATCGGGTAGCGAGTTGGTGCGGTGAAGCCGAGCTGCCGGACGCGCCTGTCTCACGTATATCCGCGAGCGATTCGGCATTTCTGTCGCGTATAGGCGCGTGGAACGAGTGGCTCGTAGAGACGAAGAACGAAGACGAAGGAACACCTAAGCGGACTGACAATGATGATCGCGGTTATATTATAAGTGTATTGTACCGCGGTGGGTATACGCGTACAAAGCTACCGTATAGGCTACTCGTATAGGCTGTAAGGCCGCGTCAATAAGGCTCATCGGGCCGGATGAGCGCAGTTAAACTAGCTAAACACACGCGCGCGCGCACACTCGACCCATTGAAACCGTTATGCTTAACGGAAAGGCGGCTCGAGCAGCAGCAGCAGCGGCTCCTGCGATGCTCTTCTCTACAAGCCATTGTCTCTCGTGCGTCGACAAAATTGACGGACCGCGAATGAGTTATATACCTATCTATCTATATATATATATATATATATGTATGTGTGTATAATAGGATTGCTAAATGCCATCATCGAGTCCCGGCTCTTCGCATATCGATTTGTCTCCTTTCTTCGTCGCCGCCGCCGCTGCTGCTGCTGCAGTTAGGATGTCTCTTCTTTTCCTCCGCGACGTTGCGGCCTAATTGATATTGGAAGGGCGCATGAGTTATTGTCTCGTCGATTGTTTCGAGGGTGTCGCGTTCGCACTTTTGATTTGTTTTCTTACGTTACGCGGCCTTTACTGGGTCAATAGACTGAGTGCATGGGTTATTTGTGCACGCTGGGATGATTGTATTAGACGATTGGAGGGAATTTCAAATTGTTTGTCGTAGTGATTATTTAATCTGTGTATAGGGTTGGAAATGAAAAATGACTATGGGTTTCCGGTTGGTTTATATACGTATCACTGACCTCACCGCCAATTACAAAGTCGAGACGAAGTTTCGAAGATAATTAAGAACGTTATAGGGCAACGGTATTTTTGTATAGTCAGAGCTGTATAGGCGAGCTTTTATCGTATCGCGGAGATTTAAATGTTGGTTGGCCGCTTTGTTATATACGAAAATAATTTTAAGAGACTTCGATGCTTGCACTGCTAATGTTGTTGAAAATCATTGCGGCGCTTGAACTTTTTTCACCCGTGCCTCACTCTGCGCTTTCTTTCATGAATTTATTTATAGCTTATATTATAAATTTATTAAGCTTCATGTTCTTGGACGTCACTAATCCAATTTTAGTTCAAATGCTTTATTATCTATTTTATACCGACAATTGATTGATATAAAATTTTAATTCATCAACTTGCATTACTTTTTCACCAGTGATTCAAACGGTCAAAGTTAGTATTTTTTACTCAATGGAATTACCACACGACGATAATGCTATTAATTGTGAAAAGAAAAGAAAAGTATAGATTATTTATCAGAAAATTAAATTACTATTATTTTTATTATTTATAAACAAAGATATGTAGAGTACTAGTGAGTGGGTATTTTTTTTTGCTCACTCGCACACACCGCACGTAGAATATACTGACAGAAATCTTACCGCTTATTTTAGGGCAGTTATTTTAAATATAACCAGTCACATACTAGCGTGAATCATACGAAACTTGCATCTATGTTTAATTTTGATTAGGTTTCACATTTTCCGTATATTAATAGCCCCCTATAATGGTATTTTAAAGCCTATACCGTTAATTAAGCGTTTCGCAGTAAACTAAAACATTTTCTATGTAATTAAGCGTAATTTAAATAAAGTATATACTATTTTCTTTGTTTTATTAACTTTTGCAATTGGAACTATGTAAGTAGTGGATTTATATCAAACAAAAGCGGTCCAATTCGTATGCATTTGAGATAATCGAAGGCTTTTGTACGAAAAACACTCTTTTTTTTTCTTTTCCTTTCTCGCGCTGCTTACACTGATGAAAACGACTTTGTCAATTACGATCGTTCGGCATCAATTACTACCTACAGCCATAATGATCGCAATTCTCTATTTCTTTATACCGACATTTAATCATCAACGAAGGCGAGTCGCCGAGTCAACATCGATAAACGTTCTTGAATCGTCGCATTGATTGAAAATTACAGTTCGCCCCGTATAATAAATGCTTAATTCTACATAAATGTAAAGCTCTGAATCCTCACGCAAAACTGTGTCCATTTGCCAGATTCTGTCATGAAAGAAAAAAAAAAAAAGAAAAACTCCGTTTAACTTTAACTCTTGAAGATATACGAAGTACGAGAGATGCGCATGACAAGCGCAGCCGAATCGTTAATCTTTGCCGTGAGATTACATGCAGCAACACACTTATCTCGCTTATTAAACACATGCGCCGCATACGTCGGAGAAAAGAAGAAAGAAAAAAAAAGAACAGTGGGGGAGGACGTTAAAACGACAATGATGTTTAAACGCACACCTCGCGTATCTATACACACACAGACGCGCGCGCTTATAAGCAACGATTCCCCTCCTAATATAAAAAGCCACCGCAATTACACGCCTACGAAAATAGACGTGCTCTTTTTTTTTTTTTTTTTTTGTTCCTTACCAGCGGCTGCTCGCGGTATTATATAGAAAAAGAAAGGCGCACTGCACTGCACAGCGGCAAAACGAGAAAAAGAGAGTTAAGAAAAGAAAGAAACGAAAGGAAGGAAGGAAAGAAAAGAAAAATACACACCCACACGCGCTCACTCCCATATACAAAAAGGAGCGACAAAGATAGAAGTGAGAAGGTGCAGTACGTCGCCGCTGCAGTCGTCTACTCTCACTCTCTCTCTCTCTCTCTCTCTCTATCTCTATAACGTAGATCTTATAGGCAGCAACGGTGTCGTCGGTCGTCGTCGTCGTCGTCGTCGTCGCGCTGCAACGAGCGAGGAAAACACACTGGAAACCGGAAACTCTTGGCGCGAGCGCGACTGCTTCATACACACACACACGCACACACTGCACACACACACGCGCACTTACCGACACAACTCGCCGGCTCTATGCAGCCGTCCGAAAACCAAAAAGAAAACCGATATAGTACGTATAAGTGGGTCCCCGTTGAACGAACAAATGGAAAACTGTAAATACATATATCGCTTACGCACACACACACACACACACACACTCGCGTCCGCGATACAAGAAGGAGGTATATTTATATAGGTATGTATAAGTACGCGCGAAGATTAGTAATGAGGTGTGCAATAGGTGCGCGCGGGTGTGCGCGATAACTGATATGGAAAAAAGAATAAAGAATGAGCCCGCGGGGCCTGCGTTTATTGCACGAGGACGCGCGAGAAACGCGCAACAGCAGAGAGCGGGTATTGTATACGCGGTGCGCGTTAGACGGCCACCGCGGAGAAGCTGAGACTATCTATCGAGGCGCGCGCGCTTCCAGCCTTTGGAGCTCCGCGTACATAAGCTGCTGCTGCGGTACGGCCCTCTGCAGGTGCATCTCTCTCTCTCTCTCTC
>UELU01080367.1:0-14219 GCA_900490025.1 Megastigmus dorsalis
GGATTATTAGGTGTACATACCTACGGTTTGTTTAATTAATAATTTATATGGTATTTAAATTGTAACCCGAGAACGTGGGCTTATTGGTGTACAAGCTTACCGTTTATTCAATTAATAATTTATCTGACATTAAAAAGTTAAATTCGAGAACGTGGGGTTATTAGGTGTAAAAGGTTAGGGTTTAGTTTATTGATATAATTTAGGTGATATTTTAATTTCACCTCGAGCGAGTGGGGTTATTAGGTGTAAACGGTTAGGGTTTAGTTTATTAATGTAATTTATGTGATATTTAAATTTCATCTTGAGCGAGTGGGGTTATCAGATGTAGATTTTTAGGGTTTACTTAATAGAGTTAATAAATAATTATTAATATCAAATACCGATACTTTTCCAGATATCGCCCACCACTATAACCTGAGTAGAAGTACGCGTAGTGTGAATTGCGCAGATTTTTTAAATTTGAAGGTTATATCATATGTAGAGCTCGCGAATTACGCGAGAAATAAACTATATATACAAAAATTATTTCTACAATTATGGTTATATGATAAGCTCGATAGATTGAAAGTTAAAAATAGCCACTTTTTCTTGAATTTTCCGACTTTGGACAAAATTTTGGATATGTGACATATTTTTATCGTTTTCTGCACAATTTTATTAATGTAAGAATTCTTTGATATTTAAATTTTCCGAGTCTATGTCAAGTTTTCATTTAAAATACATCATTCAGTTAGAACAGAGTAATAAGCCTAGTAATTTCCAT
Organism: Megastigmus dorsalis; assembly: GCA_900490025.1. Classification (NCBI taxonomy): domain Eukaryota; kingdom Metazoa; phylum Arthropoda; class Insecta; order Hymenoptera; family Megastigmidae; genus Megastigmus; species Megastigmus dorsalis. The sequence goes on from UELU01080367.1 coordinate 764, forward strand.
CCGGAAAAGCTGTTTATAGGTTATGTTATACATTTTCGGCAGTATTTTGCTTTAAAAAGTTTCCTTTGAATTATCGCAAGCCGTTTAAGAAACATTTTATCGTTGCATTCAGGTTTGAGAAGAAATATTTTCTTTTTGACCATAAAAAACACATTTTTTCAAGTTTAGTCGATTTTTCTGGAGAAAAAAAATTGTAGGTTACTTTTTTCGATGGATTGATGTTTGTTCGACTGAAATATATAAGCAATACTGTTTATACAATAAAAGTAACACGAGTTGTAAACGTATGGCCAGATTTATAATTAAAAAACGAAAGTTCCTCATTTTGCCCTGGATTTTCTGGATCTGAAAATTATTTTTGGATGTTCCTGATATTTTTCTTTTATTCTGCACTAATCAATGTATTTCATCCAATTTGGTTCACGCAATCGTCAGATATTAGGTTTACGAACAGGAAAAAAATTTTTTTCACACTCTGCGACGTGTCGAATCGCACCTCCCTCTATCCCCTGAGCAACGCTGTTCTTACTACGTGTTTATCGCCGTGGGGTTTCGCGGTCTAGCGGTAGAGCGCCGTACTACTGTGGACGCCAAATTCAAAATGTTAAGATGAATACGAGAGCTCCGAATAGTATTACAGCATTATGTAAGTTTCAATACTTTGTGCATATTTATTCCAATATTATGAGAATTTTAATAACTTTTAAGCGTTATCTTTAATATTAGAGTAAACGTTTGATTTTATGCATCAAGTAAATGTTTATTTCAATAAGCTTTGAAATAAAGTAGAGACAAATAATTCAATTAAAATTTTTTTTATTCATACTTAATATTTTGAATTCAATTGTACATTTTGCATACTTGATATTTTGCATTCAATTGTACATTAACGCTATGGATTCGTCTTTGACTCTTCACTCAAGCATCTAACGTTTCATGGTATCGACGTGCACAGACGTGCAACTCAGGTCCAGACCTGCATTTGCACCGGTAGGTCTTTTTGCAGGAATCCACTGCTGAGTTAGAATCGGCCAAGATCCTGCTACTACTTAGAGCCTTTTATAATCTTTCTTCTCGGCTAATAAGTAAGTATTAGTTGAAAACCTGTGGTTTTTTCCATAATGAATCTATCTCTTCTTTTTGAAATGCTCTGACCGATGGTGATCAGTTGATGAGGCTGTTTTATACTTAATCCGACTGGATGTCTTCCCATTCCATTTCAGAACAGAGAGAGTAGAAAAGTTTCATTAGCTTAACGTTTTGGAGTGCGCATGTAGCTTTGTATGCTCCGTTGTGATTGGTTCATATAGTCACTGGTTTAGGATGATCAAATTCTGGATAATCGAATTCTGTGATATCCGATACTTTGAAATTGAAACGCTCCAACCACTTCTTTTTTGCCGTACTGATCACGTAGATGCTTGTCGCATCCTGTAGAGCTTCTTGAAGTATCTTTCCAATTTCAGTGTATTCGTGATCGCCGGAATCCCAGGACAAAACGTGATAATAAAGTTCATGCCAGAGATTTTCACGTCTGTACCTGTTAGATAATTTTTTCCAAGGAAATGGCGCTTTGAGGAGAAGCACATAGGATCGGTGTTGTCGTGGATTAGAATGACAGCCAACTCATTGACCCAGCTTCTTGAATCCTTGCATCCCCACCGCGTACTCCATTTCGAGCAAGAATGAGTTCCGCTTCGCTTTAACTCTTTCTTATATCACCTGCCCCCCCCCCCCCCCCCCCCCCCGCCCCCTCACTTTAGATGAGTTTCTTGACATCGCCGCTTACGGCGTTGTACTCGACAATCCGATCGTGTATAATTAGGCAGTAAGCGGTGGTGCCAGCAGGAAAATTCTGCTTAGCATCGGATTCGAGACGAACGACTACGGGAGCGTTTTTCAGTGAATCATTTTGTTTCGAGCAATCGATAACGATGTTCGGAACGCGGTTGATGTAATCTGATTTTTTAAGCATTGACTCAGCATCTTTTCCACAATATACTTGTTGGAATTTTGCGTGTCGTACAGAATTGTATATTGATTCTTCGCAACATCTAAATTCATGTTCCTTACGGATAATATTATGAATTGAGAAGTAGTTTTAAGTTGCTGATCTTGCAGTAATCGAACTGACTAGCATTGACTGTTCTCACACCCTTTCGATTTGTCTGAAATCCTAGTCTGACTTGAGCTTTTCTAGCTGATTAGAAGTTTTGACAGTCTATACATGTCTAGAAGAAGTGGGTAGTACGGGATATTCGTACAACTCCCACGTCCGAAAACTCAACGTAATTGGTTTATTTTTTTCAATACGAGGAAGCTGTTGAATCCTGTACTCATTAAAGAGCTGTACATAGGTCATGAGCCACTCGATTTTCAAAAGATCGATCTTGAATTCTTCAAAAACATTTTAATCTACAACTCGAGTTGCAGTTTGCAAGACTGCATTAAGATCGTGTCTAAATCTTGTGAGAATAAGCTCATGCTGTACATTAACGATGATTTTACGATAGTCTTCAGGAAAACCGAGAATCATATTGAGAGGTATGAAAACGTCGAAAAACCAGCATCGTTGATTATGTGTTGTGTTTCTGCCACATCGATTCAACCCGCGTTCTCGATAATCAAACTCTGATTCGAATTGAGCGATGCCCAACCTTTCATGACGCTAGTCAAACCAACGTTCTTACATCTATCGATTTCTATTGCGTTATCTCGTAGCGGATTTCCTCGAAAAGATGACAAACACCATTATTAACTAATTTTATATTCTGCACTGCAGTTCCATTTACTTTGGTTAGTCTTCCTACCACATGTATAGAACTATGTGAGGGTAAAAGATTTAAATCTTGATGTTGAATTGATATGCGTATTTCATCGCTATTGTTGAAGTTTGATGAAGTATATGTTTGATGAGCGTGAACTTCGTAGTGAGCCACTGACTCATCGAATGTTACACGCGACTGCATGTTAGAATTTCTTCCATTTCGTTGTTAACAGCAAAAGATTATACACGTAATTTTACACCAGGGATGATTTTTAAGGCTAGACTTTTGAGGAACTGAACGTTCTGCCGTGTTAACGCTTTGACTCGTCGATGACGACTGATGCTCGGGTGCCATGTAGATCTGTTTATATACCCTTTACCTATGTTATAAACTATTCCCATTATACCGACTTAATGTGTAACCTGATTGTGATCGTTTCCTCGCGAAAATTAATCAAATTATTGTCTTGATCGACTAGACGTATTTGATCGATACACTTTACGATGATTGGTAGGTAAATGACGTGCGAGGGAACCTCCATAATTTTGTATCCTGGTGGTACCGCGTAAAAAAATTCGTGAATCTTATGCACTCTGCGTCAGTTTATATAGGATCCAGAAGTGATATTACACTCTACTCTCAATGCGTTGACTTTTAGAATTGCAACTGGAAGGTCAGAGTTGTGTGAGATGTTTGGTTGCAGAGTGCGAGGAGTAAATCCCAATATTCGACCAATAGAATCTTTAGGAGTAAAATCAATTTGTTGACTGCACTTGATTACACTGCTAAGTGTATTGTTGTTGGGTTTTAAAGAAAAATTAATATTCTTATGCGCCAATCTTTTACGAAGATACTTATCGATACCCCCAATTTCGTAACTACCTGTTGGTAAACTAATAATCTCCTCACCAACATACAACTTGTTGTTACTAGTATCTATATTAGGTATTGAATTAAAAGTCAAAAGTTCTACTAAACTGAGAACGTAGTTCTTATTTAATGAGAGTTTGATAGGAGGAAAGTATTGTTCTTCCAAGATAGATGAATTAGCCGAAAGAGTTAAAGTTAATGATTCTTCCATGACTCTTCGAATTATAATGACTGAAAATTATAGTGCTCCATCCTTATATAGCTTTCCACCAAAAAATAAGAGACAGAGATGACCACATGTGTAAGTATCAAACTCTTGATATTTCTCACAATTATATTTAACCTCGTCAACTTTTAGGTATGTCAAATCCAAAGGGGGTCTATAGTCGCCAAAACTATCGAAGTAAACAACATTTTTACCTCGCTTACGATACGCGACCTAATGTGTTCCAGGACCACTGGCATCGTCTAAATTCACAACTCCCGATTCACTATAGAGTGGACCAGCAGTTGGTAATTCATTTCGCATAAATACACCTCTGAAATTTTTAATTTTTAGAATTTTAGCATATTTAATTAAGTCAGCATCGGTAAGTGCGCGGCGAGGTAAATTTATTTCACACTTTTATTTTTAAACCTTTTCCCGGCTTGAGGTAGAGGCCAAATCCCTTCTTATGTGGTTTGAGATGTAGACCTTTACCAAAAGCAATCGCTTACATAGTTTTATTATGTTTTTCACTCTCTTCGAAGCGCTGTTTGACCGCTTTAGCGTCTTTGACAGCTTTTGCGATACCAGCTCCCCCACCAGTCAGAGCACCCACTGCACTTAAGGGGGTATCCCTAAAAATGATGAAAAAATTTATTTTCTTTTTATCATATATTCTTAAAGTACACATTATTGCTAACCTAAAAATAAAACTTCAAGCAGAAAATCAACAAAATAAAGAAGTTACAAGTATTTAAGTAATAAAATTGCAAAAATTAAAACTCACGAAATAATAATTTTTTTCATTATTCTAGTTATATAAGTCACGATATCGTATTTTCTATGCAAAATAAAATATTTTTATACATTGAGATTCTAAAACTCATTCTGTAAACGAAAGACCTTTCCAGGTATCTATTCCGAATCATAAATGCTGCAAGAGAATATAATGTTCATCAAATGCAATTTCCGCTATTTCGCATCATTTATTTAATAAGGTTGTAATTTTAAAAATTGTAACTAAGCACTTGTAGAAAAAAAAGTTTATAATAACAATCATTTACTAGTTTGTGATCGTTATATAAACGTATTATGTATTCAATTTTAAAAAGACCGCACATCGCTAGTGTCGCTACTCTGTTGATTATAATAAACGTTGTCTGCTTTATCGACGAGTTGAGGTGGCAGCTCGAGCGAATTATTGCATGCAATCATATGATTTAGATTCAAGTTGTTTACAGTCTGCTGACTGCTACAGAAGCAAAGTCAGATGTAATAAGTGTTGTGATGAATGTAAAGTATTCGAAATAAAAAAATTTTCAATGAAGAAATTCAATGAAATCAGATAAGTATTTCTGCTTTACATTTGACCAGAGTTATATGAAGAAATTGTTTCTTTGTGTAATTTCTTTTTCCAGGCAAGAAAGTTATGACTCATCTTTGCCTGCACATGCTAGACTGGACTGTAAACAAGTGTAATTCAAAGAGTTTAAAACTATAGAATTACAATAATTTTATGTATTATTATATTTTATACGTATACATATACTTCATAATTTACCTGATACAATTGTCTTTCAGGTTATGCGAATACTGCAATATGACCTTTATTATGGAAAATATTTACTTTTAAAAGGAGTAAAATAAAGAAATAGTTTAGGTAAGTATATTAAATATATTAAGCATCATGTTAATATTTAACTTTAAATTGATTTATTTACTTTATATGTTTTTAGAGTCTACGCACAGGATCCTGGAGGAACTATTGGATGGATTTTGACATATGAGGTCTTAAAATGTTTGTAACGACATACTGGAGGACCTAACGCTATTTATATTCACCAAAATGCCAATTAATATCTAAGTATCATTGTAAATATGAAAAAAAGTAGAAATTTAAGAAATTTTTTTTTGCTTACCGAGCAATATTTTTTCTCAGAAAATTCTGGATCTTATTTCTTGCCTATATAAATAAGGTTAGATCCTCAAGTAGCCTTTTACAGACATTTTGAGACATTATAGAGGAAAAACCATCATATGCTTTGGTCAGGATCCTGCGCGTGTCCAGAATATGTTGCTGAAGTAATATTAGCAAGTTCCCATGAAATTATTTGATATTTCATATTAAAATTGGCATAAATCATAGTCAAATATATGATATACATATTGTATTAAATGTAATTAATGCATTGATTTTTTTATTTCAGGTGAATATAAGAAAATACAGCCTATAGGGATAATACCCCCTTAAAGTCATAAAAAGGGGTATGAGAAAAGGTAATGCTCCACCAACTTTTGAAGGAACTGGTAAAATGCGTGGAATAATAATATTCTCTTTACCATCAGTCTGTTTGACTGCACTTCCGAGCTTTCCTCAGCGCCGAGCGAATAACTGTTCGGGCGCATTTGCTCAGCGCTGACTTGAAAGAAGCAGCTTTAATCACTTTATCCAGTGTAGTCATTTTCTTTCTCATACCCATTCCAAATCGCGATTTAAGTTTCATAGCGTTAGTGACAGCAAAAGCAGCTGCTTTCTCCCAGATACCAGCGTCCTCGGCTGAAACGCGTTGCCAAGCTTTATCGGCAAGATCTCTGTCAGCGGCGCTCCGCACCTCGATGTTTTCACGATTTTTTGAATAAGCTATGTCGTGATCCTTGCAGGTTGCGTCAAGAGGATTAATTCCAGGATCTCCTCGAACTAAGCGTTTGGCCAATTTGGTCCCCGGTCCACAGTACTGATATCCAGGTATATGAAGTTCGATCGGAAGCTTATTGATGATTTTATTGATCAAACCACGTCCCCTTCGATGTTTGTAAACAGATATATTTGAAACAGATATTTTTTTTTAAAAATTGTATAAGAGTAAAATTGTATTTGTTAAATAAGAAAAAATTTGTCTATATTATGTATGATAAAATGGTATTTGATAAATAAATAAATGCAAGTATTTAAAATAAAAAAATGGTCTATATTCTTTCTTTTTTTTACAAATCTTTATGAATTTCAAAATTCACTGTAATCACCGTTACACTTCATAAAAAGTTCGTACTTGTTCACAGCACTTTGTGTGTTGTGAAGCAGGTCCGGGTTCTTGTCGAAAGCATCCGATATTCTTTTCGGCAAGAAGATAACAATCTCTTCGCCCAGTTCTGTAACGATTTTCAGACAAAATCTTGTATTGAGCTTCGAGACCCTGTAGGTTTTCCCGTTCTTAAGATCACACATCTTTTTGGTCGGTAGAAAACCACCACGAGCTATTTGGTTAAGGGCTGAAATGTCCATCTGAAATTTATACAAGTCAGAACATGAATGAACACGTTAACAAATAGAAATTTATACAAGTCAGAGCATGAATGAACACGTTAACAAAATGAGATTACTAGCCTATAATAATGAGTCGATGTTCTTCTTGTTAGGAAACTTCGTTGGTCGAGTAAGATTATGTCAGATATTTTTTGACTTCTTGGTTGACACCTCGTCGGTCGACTGAATAATGCTTCGCTTGTACGCCTTCTTATATTCGTTTTGTCTCACCACGATTCCTAAATCCGACGGCTTGACTGCGGCGGCTGCGCGGGATGATGTAGCAGCGGCTGTTAAGACTCCTGAAGACCGAATGAGATCTGGTTCCTCCGACGCTAGCTTATCTTCGTGCGGCGGCTCGACTGCGCAGGATGCAATTGGTAGTTTATCAGCCCCCACTTTGAGTTCTTCACATGTTGACTGAACCCCCTCTCCAGCAATGATCATCGCCATTTCCTCTGACATTATTTTGGAATGACCCCATGGTAATGTGTCATTTGAGTTAATCTCTAGAAAGCGTTTATCATCGTGAGCACTGAGAGCGATGTTTATTTCTACTTCAGTGTACAGCCGATGTTGTCGAAATCTAATATTTCTCTCTTTTCGCGTGAGAGTAGCGTTGTCATTTAAACACTCCATATATTCATATAATCTTCAATAAAGGTTAGACTCGCCTTAACCACTGAAATTTTCACACCTTTCGCTTTCTTTATTGGCTTCTGATTTCTGACTCGGATACTGTACATCTTACTCCTTAATCCGACAAACTCCAACATAAGCTCTCCGTTGCATTCATCTTTCATTAAACCTACAATTTTTGTATTTGCTCATGGTATGTTGTATGGGTTAATTTTAGGGTAATCGGACGTGTCTTGAATATCATGCTTCATTAGTTATAAATATCAATGTTTTTGACCTCGTATACCAAGCTATCCGTCTCAGTATAAAGTAGTTTACATTGATCTCCTAGTCCATTCAGCATATAGTCATAGTAAAATCGGTAGACAAGAGTCTTGGATATATCGAGTACAGATAATCCAATATATATCGGCTTCTTGATATATATCTCTGATCGCAACAACTGTATCGCCACAAGATTTTCATCAAAAATTGCGCAACTATGAAAATTTGGTTTGGCTATAAGCGCTTCTGCTCCGTAGCATCCTGTCCATTTATTCACGACATTACATCGTCTCTTTTTCACTCATTCTCCATTGTTTTTCCATATACCGCATTATTAAATAGCTTGAACAACATCTTCTCGAATTCAATAATTTCTTGAAAAGTTAGAGATCTCATTGGCCGCGGGTTTTGATAAATCTCTTGCAATTTTGAGGCTATTGTATGGAGATTCCTTACAAACTACGTGGCAGGAGCTTCGTCTTCTAATTCCTCTTGTCTATAAGCCTTGTACATCGACTGGGTAGCATCATAGCTGCACATAAAGTAGTATCCGATGCTAAACGATTCGTGACGTTGATATGCATACTTTTCATCGTCGATGGGTTCCAACAAGCATTCAAAGTCTGCGTATATTACAATCGGCACTGGATTTTGATGTGAATGATTTTTAAATTTTAGAGTACTTTTTTCTTTCGCAGGAAGCACGATTTTACATTTATTCATTCCTTCACAGTGAACTACGTGTGCAGTCAAATTTTCATTTGTATGAAAATAATGTAAGCAACGATCGCAAATATACGTTTTATGATCCCGTCGAGATAATTGTTTTCCCACTAGTCGATACAAGTTCTTTATCCACACATAATGACATTTTCGCACATCAAAATTATTAAAAGTTTCGTCTTCTTTATCCTCGTCAACATAGTCATTTTTCATAAGTAAGAGATTGACATTCTTTGTCTTCTTTTCGGCAGTCAAATGTTGTGGTAAAACGATGAAAATATTGCCCTTCTTTTTTAAAAAGTAGACGTTGACTGATATATCATTTTTTCGTTCAAATTTACCAACTTGTCTCGGATCGACTGGAAACTCTTTCCCTTTGAAATTATACTGATCTTTGTATTGCTCGTAAGAGGAAACCCTGCACGCACTTTTTGCTACAGGATATAACGCAGAGAGGATGGCTCATTTAAAACATTGATCATCTTTGTTAATCACGTTGATACATGCTTTTTTCTTTTTAATGTACTCGGGTAAATCGATATAAGAACTTCCTCTCATGGGATTGTTTTTATTGATATTAATCATTAACTTCAATATGGCACGCAAGGACCAACCTGACTGCTGCTCCTGAAATTCCTCCATCTGAGCGTCGATAAGTTGCGCAACATTCGTTACAAACCATTCGTTCAAGTCTGAAGTCGAGTAGATAACAGCAGCCTTGGTATTGAAATGTTTAATGTCCTCACTCACTTCACTTTCTTTAACTATTATATACTCGGCTGTCAAAGTTGTATTTACTTTTAACGCGAGATGTTGCTCGAGAGCCTTTTTAATTTGTGTAATGAATTCATGTCGTGCATTTGATAAAAATTTTGTCAAGTCTAAATATTTGCGATTTGTTATTACACCAGTTTTTACGCGATTTTCAAAAGCACTCTCTATATCACACCAACTTACAGATGAACTATCAGTAGCAACAACGGTAGAAAGTCCTGCACCTACCACCTGATGTTGTCGGAAAAAGCACAAAACCGTCTTTATCAATGCTACAGCTGCTTGAAGTTTTTGTTTGTCAGATTCGGACAAGCGTAGACGTTTCAAGACGCTCGCGCTTTCTAGTGCTGTGTCACCGAGCTCTATCCATATTTTAATGTCTTCGATATCAGCATCACCGGCCATTATATGAATATATGATTTCTATAGTAATCGCGATGTGAACTTGAAGTATTCTGCACTTGCCATGATCTAAGGAAGGTGTTGTTCTTCAGTAAAACTCCGTTGTACTGTACGGATCTCGTCAAGCGCGCCTCTTTTTATTAAATTCGTAATTGGTGGAGGGTGATCGCGATTGGTCAAAAAAAAAGTGGTAGGATCGCACGTGCGCAGTTTGTTCGTAACGCATATAAAAATAGTTCGCGCTGTTCGCAACGCTCATTTATTAATTTGCTCTCATTCGATCAAGATGGAATACGTCATTGATGTTCAAGGGTTAAGGCCGCCTCCAATACATTTGTATTGAAGAAGATTGCTATTGTACCACTTGAAGAAGATGCAATGCCATCGGTTTTCCTGTTTGCACCACCATATGCATGGGATGAACAGCTGCCAAAAAATAAATGCGAAAATCGTTGGCTTGGACGTAATTTTCACGAATTACGTTGGAATTCAGGTAATATTCCGTACGAAGAGGTTAGCCGAATCGCGCAAATTATCGTTTCAAATGCACGAGCAGTATAAGTAAAGGGACCCGAAAAATCAAAGTGGCTGAAAAGGATTTTACCAAACCGGTAATTTATCACTATAAATTTTAAATTGTAACAAAAGATTAAGTGAAAAATTTGTGTTTTTAGTCCGGTGGACAACATCGAGAACTTGGGTTGTCCTTCACTGTACAAGCTGCCTAAGGATTCCAGAGCATGCATGCAGGTCTGGACCTGAGTTGCGCATCTGTTCACGACGATGCCATGAAACGTTGGATGCTTGAGCGAAGAGTCAAAGACGAATCCATAGCGTTAATGTACAAATGAATGCAAAATATCAAGTATGCAAAATGTACAATTGAATGCAAAATATTAAGTATGAATAAAAAAAATTTTAATTGAATTATTTGTCTCTACTTTATTTCAAAGCTTATCGAAATAAACATTTACTCGATGCATAAAATCAAACGTATACTCTAATATTAAAAATAACACTTAAAAGTTATTAAAATTCTCATAATATTGTAATAAATATGCACAAAGTATTGAAACTTACATAATGCTGTAATACTATTCGGAGCTCTCGTATTCATCTTAACATTTTGAATTTGGGGTCCAGAGTAGTACGGCGCTCTACCGCTAGGCGGCGAAACCGCACGGCGCTCAACACGTAGTAAGAACAGCGTTGCTCAGGGGATATAGGGAGGTGCGATTCGACACGTGGGTCGAAGTGAACTTTGCAGCTCGTATCCTCGAGTGTTTCTTGGAGAAGTCTCGGGTGTGCCGAACTATGTTTTGCTCTGGAAGTTCACCCTCCGAGAAATGAAAGGGGTGTAAGAAGCCTCCTTCTTCTATGTGGTCGCAACACGATACTCCTCCCGCGTGTATATCTGGCTCACTCAGAGCAAAAAAAAATACATTTAAAAAAACATTAAGCGCCACTTCTGGCTCAGCGCAGGCGACAGCGGGCAGCAGATAACAGACAGCGGGCAGCGGACAGCGGAAAGTAGCTGCAAAATGATGGGCAGTGGGCGGCCTGACGCCTGCATGAGCCGCTCGTGCTAAATTTTATGCCGTTTCTGGCTCACTGCTTTTTACGGCTCAGCGGAGGGGAGGGGAGACGTTTCTGGTTTATCTGCAGCAGGGCGAGCCAGAAACGCTAGGCCGATTCTGACGCGTAGTCTTTTCTAGCTCTACGAGGAAGGAGGAGAGAGAGAGATAATGCAGCAGCACGGTAAGCCAGAAACACTATGTTGGTTCTGGTGCACTGTCTCTTCTAGCTCTGCGGGGGAGGGTGAGGGGGGGAGTAGCGTTTCTGGCTCATCTGCAGCAGGGTGCGCCAGAATCGGCATAACTTATCTACTTGAGTAATTTGTCCCAGACATTTTTAACTTCAGCTGAAAATTTAGCGAAAGGAAATATAGTCGCCCAAAAATTATGATTGACGATAACCTAAGAACAAAATAATCTTTGGGGATGAAACTTTTTTCAATTAAAGTAAAAATTTAAAATCTATTAATTAAGCCCCGCAAAACTTCATAAAACAATGTAAAGCATAAATTAAGAGAAATGGTCAAAACATTTTTGAAGTCAAAAAGCAAATTCAAAGTATAATAGGAAGCCTCGTCTGCGTCCTGCAGTTCTAATACTTGCCATCGGAGGCGTTGCCGTGTCCTTCGATATATGTTTTACGATATAAATATAGAAAATACCACTCACGAAAATGTTTATGGTCAACAACTATGGAAACACATCTAGCATTCAATTAAGAGCCTTATAAAAAATGAACATATTTTAAATTACACAATTTAAATTTCGTATCGAACTAACTTCAATGTTAATGATGAATGAATATTAAAAATATATACATTACATTAATAATTTATAGCTTAAATATAGTTATATTTATTTTAAATAAGAACAGTTTTATACAACACTATAGTTAGTTAAATTTTAAACTGATTCAAAAATAATTATTTTGTATATTAATTACAAAAAATAATTTTATTATTATTTTTGAGTGCAGAAAACTGATAAAAATTTTAAAGAAAATGTTCAAAATATTAATAATATTTGTGACATTTGAAAACTATTTTTTTAATTTTCTTTGATAATTATTGTAATATTTTTAAAAAGCTTTTATTACTTAATATATTTGTTAATTGTATGATACATATACATTGGAATAAAACTTAAGTTAGACGATGCTGAGTTTCAATAATAGTGGCAGCAGTTTTTTTATTATTTTGGTAAGTGGTATTATGTAGTGCTCCATATACACTTCATTATTAATTATAATTCGGGCAAATCCACAAAACTTTTATACTCTAGTGTAAGTGGCTGAAAAATCCATTTATTTTTACTTTTTTAGGGTACTATAAAATTGTAATAACAGTAATTGTATAGATATTGGGGTAAATAAAAGCAATTAACCTTATATGTGGTATATTAATCGAGTTTTACTAGCTGGATGAGTGAAAAATCTGTCAATGTAGTGTACGATTCTCTTATTTATATATTTTTTTTTATTTTTTTTTTATTTTTTTTTTGATTTATTTAGGCGTACCCAGACCTGAGAGGTCTATTCGGCCGTATACAAAAAAATAAATCAAATTATACATAATATTCAAAATATACAAGATTTACAGACTTATTTTACAATCATCAAGGTACTTGGTAATTATAACTATTATAGTATAATTAAGGTCCCGTAATATGGGAGTCACTTCTCGAGGAACTGGGATTTTGTTAATCTTGAAATTGTTGTACATAGTTGCACGCTGTTCTTCAAACCTGGGACAATCCCAGAGGAGATGATCAGCGTCTTGAAAGATATAGCCACATTCACATACCGGCAATTCAACCATGTTTTTCCTAGCTAGTGAAGATGCTGAGCTATAATGGTCCGCTCTTAATCGATTGATTGTTACTATTGCTCTTCTGGAGAGATTATTGTTTCTAAACCAAGGATGTTTTGAGGTGG
>UELU01080369.1:1607-13969 GCA_900490025.1 Megastigmus dorsalis
ACTTTGTTTTCCCGGTTAAGCCCGTCGTGAAAGCCAGTGCGGACGCGCACTGGCCGACGGTGACGCGATTGCGACAGGTTACTCGTCGTGGGTAACCTGCACCGGGACAGCGGCGTCGGAGCTTGTAAGCCACGAGGCGAACCTCGCGGCAGCTCCGAAATAGTTTCTGCGCGCGTGTATGCGAACTCGGCCCGTTCGTAGCGTTCGGAATTATATTTGAATTTAGAGAGTGTATTAGAGTCATTTTTCTTAAATATATTTTATCTTTTTACATAAATGAATTGAGTGAGTGTCATTTCGTGACTTCACTCGCATCCCGTTTCCCCGCTCGTGCGAATACCGCCCTCGCCGTTCGTGGCGAGCTGGCCGGCATTTACGGCGGGAAAAGCCGTACGGTTTCGCGTCTTCGCGAGCCTTTTCAGCTGCGAGTTTCCAAGGAGTGAGAAAGACAGGGAGAGTAGCTGTCTCTCTCCCACGAAAAGCCGGGAGATATATCTCTCGGCGTTGTTAGCAGGGCCCGGCATTGCACGGAGGTGCGATTGCACAGGCAGCTAACGCCCGCCCGCACCTCCCGCCGCAACGAGGGATTGCGGCCACTGAACAGCTGCAGTACACCACCAAAATACCCCTTTAAATACTGATTTTTTGTTAACTGCTCAAATATTTTACACGCCCGCACAGTCCATCGATGACTTTTTTTTGAAATTGGAATAATCTGGCCCAATCCACATAAGATGGCTCTCGGAGGTAACGTTAGAAAACGGTGTTCCAATTCATAGATTCCATCGAATTCATGTGCATCTAACAAATCGAAAGTTATTCCGGTGTCTAGCATTGTGCATCGCTGTGACTCTTGAATTATACATCGCACCCACTTGTTTGCAATATTAACTGCTATATTCATTTTAGGCTGTAGAAAAATTATTTTAAAAATTGCACCGAGAAATTATTTAAAAAATATTTAAGCACACTCACCTTCAATTGATAAATTCTTAGTCTTTTCAAAAAATTTTCAAAGCTCGCTCCTTTTTCCAGAGTCGTCGATTTTTGAGTTTTAAAATACAAAGTTGCAGTACAATAATACATTAAGATGTGCGATTCAAGTGTTTTATATTCATTAGCCTCTTCACACAATTGGACGTAAAACGAAGAAGGCGACGAAAAACTCGATACGCATACATTTTTCACAGAATTAATTAATTTTTCCGGCAGGCGGTTCTTAATATTTAATAGAGAAACGGCACTCATTTTAAACGGTTTCACCACTCGTGCTACGTAATTTGAGACGATGTTTTGACACGAGCGGCGGACCGGCTAGATTTACGATGCGCGCGCGCATACAAGCATCAGTAGCCAGCGGATAACACGCGACTAGCTGCACTGCTACACGGCTAGTACACGCGTGGCAGGATCTAAGCTCCCCGCAGCGTCCCGGTTTCAGTAGCCTGGCCACCACCGCCGCTGTCCCCTCGCTAGTACCGCTTTTCATTCCCTCTGTTTTCCCTAAATCAGTAATAAATTATCGCTACAATCATGGCCATGTCGTGGAAGCATCCGTATACGAGTATTATCTGTGGGCCTACTGGGTGTGGTAAAACGGTTTTCGTAAACAGATTTTTAAAACATCGTCATCACATGTGTGATGTTAATTTTGATAGAATCTTGTTTTACCATGCCGAGTGGCAAGATGGATACAAGAGTGAAAGACATTTAGATGACGGTAAAGAAATTGAGTTTCGAGAGGGACTACCAAAATCGGAGGATTTCTCAAACGATCCGGATTTAAAAGAATTAATAATTATAGACGATTTGATGCGTGAATTGTCAAACAATGTCGTCGTCGATCTTTTTACCAAAGGTAGTCATCATAAAAACATAAGTGTAATGTTTATAACTCAAAACATCTTTCACAAGGTCACCCATTCGCGTGATATAAGTCTAAATTCTTCATACATTGTTTTATTTAAAAATCCACGCGATAGAGCTCAGATACAGCATTTAGGCGACAAGTGTATCCCGAAGATCCAAAGTTCTTGCAAGAAGCATATCAAGACGCAACAGTCAAAGGGTACGGTTACCTCGTAATTGATTGTAAACAGGAGACTATCGACGAATTTAGATTTCGTACATATATCTTTCCAGACGACGAGTATCAGTACGTCTGCATACCAAAATACACTCACAGCTCTTACACTCTTGCTGTTTAAATCTGCTTCGCACTAAATTTCTCTCAGTGTAAATCCAGATATGAGCGGATCAGTATTTCAAGCTGATGAACGTCATCATTCTCGACGTAGAGGATACAATCGACAAAGTAAACCTTTTGAAAAAAAAATACATTGCCCTGTTGGAAGCGCTTAGACACGCAAATAGAGATCAGCGCGTTGCATTGCTGCGAAGTGTTGATAAAAAATTGATAAAATACATTTGCGAGTGCGCAGTAAACGTATTTAAAGGTGTTGTGTCGCTAAAGTCCTGTGAAAAAGTAAATTGAAGAAACATAAAAATATATTACGAAAATTGGCGTCAAAGTGTAAAGGTAAAAATTCTTGGAAGAGAAAACAGCGAGTTATTGTACAAAAAGGCGGAAGTTTTTTACCCTTTTTACTACAGCCTATACTAGATTTAATACTAAAAGCTGTGATGTAAAGTATGGAAAGAGCCAAGAAAATGGTGTTGATATCTAAAGAACAATTGGACAGAATTCAAACAGAGAATATTGTCGGTGTTACTCACGCTCCCTTGCTCCGTATAGTTAATATGGCGGCAAAAGATTTTAATTTTGGAAGTACAATAGTTAAAAGACTTGATCCCGTTAATTACTTTCCTCTTTTAACAAATAGATTTCAGACTATAGACATGGATATAAGAGATCAATTTGGCAAACCTATAGCATTCGAGTTTGGGACTCTGACCACGACGCTGCATTTCAAAAGAGAGTTTTAAAATTGTGTAAATATGAGTTTCTACGACGTGTACTATCAACAGCAAGGTAGAGGTGGTGGTATTCGTAGTGAACATAATATTTTTGTTAATTCGCGACGCCAGAGAGGTCACGGATTGGGCTCCTTTTTCACGGGCCTATTTCGGAGTGCTTTACCTTTTCTTGATAAAGGAGCAAGAGCTGTGGGGAAAGAAGCTCTGGAGCAGGAGCTAATATTCTCGAGGATGTTGGAGAAAAAAATATGACACTTAAGGAATCGTTTAAAAACCCAGTGAATGAGTCGGGTAAGAATCTTAAACGTAAAGCAGTGGAAAAAATAACGACGCTTATGAGAGGATCGGGTTATAAAGCGTTGACGGGTAAGCGGCAGGCACAGTCTCGTAGTGTAAGCGGTCGACGTCGGTTCGGAGCAAGTTTACGGAAAAAACGTTCAAAAGCAACAAAACGTCTAGCAACACGGCGGCGTGTGAAAAAAAGTGCAAGAAAATCAAAAAGTGCAATAAAAAAGTTAAAAAAGTTAAGAAAAATAAAATTAAAAAGAGCGAGATATTTTCGACTAAATATTAAAAATGTCTTTCTTACATTCTCATACCGAGCCCTGTCTGAAGAGTGAATTGGTTTTTTTTTCTCTACCTCCAACACAGACAGTAATAGAATCTAACATATGGGTACATTACAAACCCGTGTCGTCATTGCATCAATGCACAAATCCAAGATTATTTAGATCTCGCACATACGATGCTCAAAATAACTGTACAATTAACACCGTACAATAAGGACACCGATGGACTTGTAAGACCTGTAAACAATTTCTTACACTCGTTTTCAATCAAGTTGACGTGTACTTTAACCAAAAACTTGTCTCTCCGCCGAATAACGCCTATCCTTATAGAGCACACATAGAGACTTTATTAAATTACGGTCCTGCAGCAAAGTCATCCCATCTCACTACAGACTTGTGGATTAGCGATGTGGCTGGTGCAATGGACGATTTACCTGGGTCTAAGAAGAACAAATCATAAAAATTATATTCCGTATAGTTAAATCTATAATATGTGATTAGATAAAAATATCTACTTTATATCAACATCTATAATAAATCTTAGAATTTTTCTTTTTCATAAATGAAAAATCTCGAATATTTTAATATTTAAATTATTATACAATAATCGAAAATTAATTTTGAGAATAATCATACTTTATAAAGCTTAACTTTAATATATACTTTATGAACAAAATCAAAATTATAAACGCGTGCGATAGTGGCCGAGTGGTTAAGGTACATGCGTGGTACCCCGAGGGCGCCGGTTCGACTCCCAGTCGGGGAAAATTTTTTTAAGCGTTTAATTTAATTGTGATTAATTTGTGAAGCGTTATGCGATATATAAAATAATACAAAATGCGATTCTATTAAGTATATAGGTTAAATATGACTTGCAATATTCCAATAACGTTATTTTTTTAAGTTTAAGAAAATAACGTCATTTTTTGTTTCAAATCCTGACATAACCAATAACGTCATAAAATAACGTCATTTAATAACGTCATAAAATGACGTCACAAAATGACGTCATTATTTTCAATAGAGTACTACTGCCGAAGATGGAGTATGAATGCGGCATTGAAAAATGGCAATCAGCTTTGAATGCGGCATTTGGACACCGTAATCAATAATGGTTTGACTACGTCTGCTGATTGCGTGTAACTAACATATTGAAAATAAATACGTAAGTATGGTACGTAACTTTATTACGTGACAAAAATACGGATGTTATTACGAGACAAAATCGAACATTTTTTACGTAATTTTTTGTATGTATTTGTTATATAATCTTCCTTGAATGATTTTTTTTTCTTCAAAAATGATTAATACAAATACAAATGTTGCAATAATTTTAAATATTAAATAATACAATATATAACCCCGTACAATAATATGCTATGCGAAAAAAAAAATTATTTTCATTTCACTTATGAATATTTTTCGGTGGTCAGCCGTCGAAGTACTTACCGTGCCGAGGTGGAAAAAACCGGTCGATGTAAAATTACCAGATGGCAAAAATTTAAAAGCTACTAAATTAGGTAATGCAAAGATTCATTTTAAAAATTACTACAATAAGAAACAAATTGAGTTAACAAATGTTTATTATGTAGAAGGTATTAGACAAAATTAATTAAGTCTATCTAAAATCACAGAAAATTGTATATTAGTAGTAAAAAATGAAAATACAAAAATTTATAATAAATCTAGAGAGTTAATAGCTGTTGCTTATAAAAAGGATAAATTATACTCTATCAAAAGTTTTGTACACAAAATAAATAATAATGAAACGAACGTTAATGCACTAAAATAATCGATAAAGAAAAATGGGACAGGGCATAATGTCATGTAAATTTTCAATATTTATATAAATTAGTAAAGAATAAATTAGTTAAACGATTGCCAGATAACATTGAAAGCACAGAAATGAAATGTGAAAAACTGTACAGAGAGCAAAATGGCCTTTTGACAATAACACAGGCCGACAAATTTTAAAGCCAGAGACCAGACCTAACATTTCGGAATGATTTTGATGCGCTGAATCCGAATCCGAGCTCAAAATTGCTCCTGTAGGTCAGGTTTTCAAGATATCCTAACCTAAAAGTGCAAAAAGCGCGTTTTTTAGCTGTTTTTGGGGTTATGTAACCGAACACGAAAAATGTCTACCACAAAAGCTAATATGGAATTTGAAAGTGCTAATCTCCCCCTTTCAAACCTACTTGGATTTATTAGGATATCTTTATTTTTCACCAAAATATTGTAATTTATATTGGATAACGGAGAAATGTCTGACAGATTAGAGTGGACAGTTGGTCAGTATAATGTTGTTTATGAAAGTCTTGTTGACGGCCGCCATATTGGATCTTCTAGGGGTTATAACAAAAAACTGACACCGGCAATAGAAAGGGCATCCTCGAAAACCCCTGAGATAATATTTTGAAAAAAAAAATATATCGTACCGTCAGCAATAGAGAATGCGTTGTATAAATCTGAACACCTCAGTGTTAATGGGTTAAAACGCTAAAATAAAAAATTTCAAATTACAATATTTTGGTGAAAAATAAAGATATCCCAAAAAATCCAAGTAGGTTTGAAAGGGGGAGATTAGTACTTTCAAATTCCGTATTAGCTTTTGTGGTAGATATGTTTCTTGTTCCGTTACATAACCTCAAAAACAGCTAAAAAACGCGTTTTTGCACTTTTAGGTTAGGATATCTTGAAAACCTGACGTACAGGAGCAATTTTGAGTTCGGATTCGGATTCAGCGCATCAAAATCCTTCGGAAATGTTTGGTCTGCTTTCTGGCTTTTGACTTTTGTCAAATTTTGTCGGCCTGTGTAATAGATCAAAGACTTCCGAAATATTAGAATTAATTTATACCGATTTAAATGGTCTACATGGCTATGCTGGTGAAAAATATTTTTTAACATTTGTAGATGATTATAGTAAATGCACGAGATCTTTTATAAATGGATCAGCATCTTTTGCATTAAAAGTAAAGCAGAAACAGCAAGTTGTTTGAAGGAGTTTGTAAATTTAGTAGAAAATAAATTTAATAAAAGAGTAAACAAATTACGATGCGACAACGGCAAAGAATATTTGAATTGCGAAATTTATGATTTTGTAAAGTCTAAAGGAATTGAATTATTGCCATGCCCACCCTACGTTCATGAATTAAATGGAGTAGCGGAAAGATATGATAGATCAGCAATGGATATGGGCAGATGTTTAATGAGAGAAGCAAAAATTCATAGACGTTATTGGCCAGAAATTATGAAAACAGTAGCTTATTTAAAATATCGCACAATTGCAAATACAGCTGAAAATAAAACATCATATGGAATATTTTTTTTTAAAATAACAAATATTGATCATTTAAAAAATTATGGCAGTCGAGTCTTTGTTAGAATTCCAGAAGTTATGAAAAAAAGCTAATGGGACGATAAAACAAAATTAGGAGTATTAGTAAGTTAAGCTGAAAATGGATATAGAGATATAGTCAATGGTAAAATAATGCTAGGCATGTTCAAGTAGTTGAAGAAAATATTGAATTAATTTGTTTAGAAAAGAATGATGATAAAAAAGATAGAGATTTAGAAAACAGTAAATCCATCAATGAAAATAATGGACTTACTGATAATGACGTTGAATCTGAAAATGATGTAGATGCAAATAGGATTAATCAATCATCTTCTACTTCGACTTTCGAGTCGGGTAGAGATGACAAAACTGCTCAAAATATGGATAACGACGAAAATAAAATTAGAGAAAATTTGTCTGTAAAAAGAACGTCAAATAGAAAGAAAAACCTTGTAACAAGATTTGGAAATCCAGTATCACATTTCATTTATGTTCATTACGTTAATGCAAATGTACCGAATACATGTAAGGAGGCGATAAACTCCAGTGAATATAAGAATTGGAAAATTGCTATGGATTCTGAGATTAATAGTCTTAAGAAAAATAATACTTAGCAAATTGTTGAAATGGTTGTATAAAAAGTAAAAAAATAATAATGTTTATAAAGCGAGATTAGTTGTAAGAGGCTTTCAACAAAAAGAATACATTGAAAACGTATATTCACCAGTAGGTAAAATGCATACGTTGAAAACTTTATTGTTATACAGTTGTAAAAATAATTTATTCATAGAACAAATGGATGTAGATACAGCTTTTTTAAATGGCTATGTAAAGACAGAAGTATATATTAATGAACCTAAAGGTTATAAGACTGGAGACAATAAAGTTGGAAAATTGCAAAAAGCACTCAATGACCTAAGAGGAAACCCAAGAGCCTGGTACGATTGTCTTAACAAACATGACGAAAAACTGAACTTTGTAAGAAGTAATTATGACTACTGTTTATATGTAAATTACACAAGCAAAGATCCAATATACATCTAAGTATTTGTAGATGATCTCTTAATCTGTTGCAAAGATAAAAACAAAATTAACAAAGTAAAAGTTAGTCTAATGGAAAGATTCGTAATGAAAGATTTGGGAAAAATACGCCAATATATAGGTATTGATATAGATTACAGTGAAAACAGAGATAAAATGACTTTACGTCAATTCAAATATATTGAATCTTTGGCTGTAAAATACAAGCTTCAAACTCCGATGGAATCGAACTTAAAATTAGATCAAGCTAGTCAAATAGATGAAAGAATAAAATACAGGAATATAATAGGTGAATTATTATATATTATTACAGGCACAAGGCCAGATATAGCATATAGTGTTAACTATCTAAGTCGTTACCAAAGCTGCTACGACCAAACGCATTATAAATATGCAATGAGAATCCTAAAGTATCTAAAACAAGCCTAAAGATGTAAAATTAACATACTATGACAATGTAAATAGCGTAATATTAGACTGTATGGTAGACTCTGTCTATGCAGGAGATAGTGTAGATAGAAAATCTACAACAGGTTTTATAATAAGACTCTATGGTAATGTAATTTTTTGGAAAACTCACAAGCAAAACACTGTAACCAAAGGTTCTACATTCGCTGAGTATACTGCAACGTCAGAAGCGGTAACTGAAATCTTATTAGTAAATAATTTATTATATGAAATATTCAATATAGAATTCGACAAACCGATTAATATGTACGAGGATAACTCAGGTGCAATTGCCATTGCAAAGTTCGGAAACTTCACGAAAAACTCAAAGCACATCGAAGTGCAGTACCATTTCATTAATGAGAACTACAAAAATGGCACAATTGATATTGTAAAAATAGATTCAAATTTAAATCTAGCAGATATGCTAACAAAAAGCCTAAACAAAACAAAGTTTTTGAAAAATAGAATAGCGCTAAAACTAATTTAAGATGTGAAAAATAAAATTGTATGCGCAAAATAAATGTAAGGAAGCATGTTGGATTATGTACAGTATATATTGCGGAATACTAATATAGAAATAAGAATGTTTTACGACTCTTACGGAAAGAGTACAAGAGTCGCACAGGATGCGTATTTATAATATGCGCACATAATGTTCTCAAACATATATGTGCGCGTGCGCTCCCCACCCGAGCAACCAATCTGACTTGGGCGCAAGCGGCATCGGCCGACTCGCGTTTCTCTCTCTCTTCAAGACTCCGATGTGAGCAGACGTGATCCCGACTATTGGCTTATGATATTAATACTAAATAAACTATTTTTCTATTAATACTAAACTCACAGTGTCACAATTATTTATGCACGTATTACAACAAAAATAAAAAATGATTATTTGTTGAAATTTTGCATGTGTACAAAAGGTTTAAAGTGTTGGAATCCTGCAGAGGTGAAGGAATTAAGCAGAAGATAAGAATTATGCGTGTTTTTTAGCCCTGTAAACAGCCGAAAATAAACAATGTTCTCTACGCACCCGAGCGAGAGAGATGGGGTGGGCGGAGGAGTATGATGAGGATCGGTGAAGGGGAGAGGGAGGAGGAGAGGGAGTTAGGGGAGGGGGGAGAGGAGAGGGAGAGAGAGAGTGCACGAGAAGTAGATAGAGTAAGAAGTGCTAGGCAGAAGCTCAGAAGATCCTGTGTTCAAGTGCGACGGCACGATACCGGTACGCAAGGAGCACACGCGTAACGGAATTATCGGTAACGGGCGCGCGAAAAGCTAGGCTATCACTCTCGGAGTTACATGATCGCAGAGATTAATTCCAGGTTTTTGTGTAACTAAAACTGTATTGTTATTGTAAGTTGTGATTTAAAAGCAAAGAAATATTTTTAATCCGTTATTTTCATCTAATTTAGCCACAGTTGATGCTTGTCCGCACTTCTGGGCTACGGTGTTTGTTCAATTATAGAAGGTATTATATGTTTAAATTTGATTATATCTTATTCTTCTTCATCTTTTTCGCATTTCTGTTTATCAAATTTATTGACAGCATTTGATGCTTTCAATAATATAGGAGCGATTGTCAAAAATTCCTGCTGAAACGCATGCTGAGTATAAATGTTTTTGTTTATTTTTCCTGAATATCCCAATACATTATAAAGATCGGTTCTGGCACCGCTTGAGAGATTCAAACTCCAAGCTATTGCAGATAAATTCTTCCTAAATAATGTTCCTCTTAAACAATCTGGATACTTCAAAACTTTATTACGTTAGTTCGTGTGACCAGGAAGTGTAAAAAGTTACAAATAATTTTTGTCCACTTTAGCTTCTTCGAAAAAATACATATACAAATTCATTGCCTGTTCATCTTTATATGTCATTAAGAGAGGAACCGTCCGATTAAGCTTACCCCGAATAAGTACTCGACGGAATTCTTGTAGAAATTTAATTTCTGCATTAGAAAGATTTCTTGAATCATTGTCGTTTGATTCTAAACGTTTAGTTTTGAAAAAATTTCTTCTTTTCAATCTCTCAGTTTCTTCCACTCTACATTGAGAGAAGATTCGCCCGCTAGCCGTCCGGAACCTAGTACAGCAACGCCGCCTCGTTTCTGTGCTGCTAGTGAGCCAATTGCTGGAGCTCTGCCGCCCGGCACACGCCGGAAAGCGCCGAACCTGACCTTAGCGTTCCGATCGCCGGAGCGCTGCTGCCCGTTGCCGTAGCGTTGCTGCCCGGCCGCTGGAGTGCTACAGTCAGATGCGAACGTACAGTTGCTGTACACGTATTTCGTATAGCTGCGTACCGTCGGCGGACGGCAAAAGCGCGGATCTTCTCTCAGTGTACGTCCACAAAATATTACCAGGTAGATTGTTACTACTTTAGCTAATTCTATCGATTTGGCCATATTAAATTCGTTATTTTTTAAATTCTCTATGAATTTATCTCTTATTTCAATAATAGTCAAATCTTCTTCCAATGACAATTCAACTTTTTTATTACGCTACATTTTGATCTGTGATTCTGCAGCAGTTTTTGTCACATATTCTTTGTTATCGGTTTTGTAAAGGCTGGAAAGATTCCATCGGATTGGCTATATACCATTCGATAGATCATAAAATTCTAAGTGACACTTGTGTTTCTCGTTTTTCGATTGGACAAGTAGTTTCCGAGTTATTAATTGTTGAATGTTTGTAAGGTGAGCCAATCAGCGGGCGGCAGATGCATTTTTTCTCCGCCGCCGCTTCTGCAGCGCGCTATAGCAGCCCGCTACTTGGTTCATCTTACAAACTTTTCAGAATTAATAACTCGGTAACTACTTGTCCGATCGAAAAACGAGAAAAATACGTGGTCCTTAGAATTTCGTTATCTATCGAATAGTATGTAGCTAATCCGATGATATCCTTCCACGCTGTATAGATACATAAAGTGAAATGCCGCCTCACATCCAATTTGGTCCTTAGCTTTAATACACATCCCAATGTAGCTATCGCACAGTTTTTTTATATAAGCTCCTGCAGCTGCAGCCGTAGCGATTTTTTTCGCAATTTTTTTCACAATGATGCTGCAAAGGTATCAACTTTTTACTATGATCAGAGGTGATCATGGCACTCGAACATTAAGAGGAATTTTTTTCAGAAAAATGCATCGACGTGTTTTTTCAAAATGGCGGCGAGAATGAAAAAATTTTATTAAAATGTTAATCTATCGTTTTTTTTAAAACTATGAACTTTAGGAAAAAATTTCTAAGAACAAAAATGTCTTAAAATTAGTCAAAGAACAGTCTAAAATTTTTCAGAATTTTTGGAGCCAATTTTTGATTTTCGAAAATTTCAAAAAATCCAATTTTTCAAAAATACCTATAAATTTTTTGAAAAAATTTGAATGTTCCTTGACTAATTTTAAGACTTTTTTGTTCTTAAAAATTTTTTCATAAAGTCTATAGGTTTAGAGAAAAAAATTTTTCTTGAATGGTACATAAAATTTTGTTTCTATCTACCACTACAAAATTCACGAACAAACTCGTACATCCTTTCACATGTACATGGACACATATGTTTTATACAATTTGTACATGAATTATAAGTAAAGCATATAATAAAAATATTGGTTTTCACTTTTTCAATACATTTGTTATGTCACGAAAACGTTCAAAATCTTCTGCTTCATCGCATGCAGAGTATGTATCAGATTATTCGGATAGTGATTCCGACGAAAATATATTGATTCCGAATGCAGACAATTCAGGCTCCGATGATTCTGATTCCGATTGTGATTCGGTATCTGATTCAGATTCTGAACATGAATTCACAATACTAAATATTACTTAAAAAAGCTTGTGCTACTTATTCTGAAAA
Source organism: Megastigmus dorsalis (assembly GCA_900490025.1). Lineage (NCBI taxonomy): Eukaryota > Metazoa > Arthropoda > Insecta > Hymenoptera > Megastigmidae > Megastigmus > Megastigmus dorsalis. The sequence goes on from UELU01080369.1 coordinate 13,792, forward strand.
CTTAGATAAACTTGAAAAAAATCACGAATTCATTTGGATCGATGGCGAGAAGTCATATCCAAATATTTGTGAAGAAACAATATTATTATTTGAAGCTGCAAAAAAGAATATACAGGCGTGCGAGCCTTTCCAATTATTTGAAACCTTTTTTTTCCGCCGAAATGAAACAATATATAAT
>UELU01080410.1:0-10295 GCA_900490025.1 Megastigmus dorsalis
GTCAGGAGCCCAGGCCGACTCGATCATTCGATCCACTCAGCACTACAGTAGTGACAGCATATAAATTTAATCCACGAAAATTAATAAAGGACTGGAAAATTAAATTTACAGGGGGATCAGACTCAAGCGCAGAAGAATTTCTGTGTAGAATTGAGGAATCGAGACGCGGCACAGAAATAACAGATAAAGATCTGTTAGAAGCCTTACCAGATCTATTAGGAGATATGGCGGCGAAATGGACAAGACTGGAAAGAATAAATTGGCACTCTTAGCAAGACTTTATTCAAGATTTTAGAGAACACTATGGAGATCCAAACTTTCAAGTGAGAATCCAAGCAGAAGCTTTTTCGTGAAAACAAGGACCTGGTGAACCTATCACGGACTTCATCACAAACTATCGCTAAATTTTACGATACTTACACCCACAGCCGACAGTGGCCGATCAAGTGCAGATGACGTATAATAATTTGCACCCAGATTATCGAGACAAAATAAACAAACGAGAAGTCCAATCGTTTCGAGACATCGAAATACTGGATAAGGAGTATGAAGCATCACTGATAGCCAGAGAAGAATATCAAGTCCCTCCGAGAAAAGAGAACTCAGCACTACCGGAAACTGCTTTCATTCCGGAAAAATACAAGAATAATTTATCAAAAACCACGAAAGATAAAAACAGCCTGGCCGCGGTTGGGGAACAAGCTGATAGGAAATCACAAAAACCGAAAAGAAAATGGATTCCACGAGAAAGAAAAACGTATCAAAGCCACGAGACGGAGTCAAAGACCTCGCAGCGAGACCAAACCGAACCTTCATCAACCAAGGACAGAAGCAAGGGAAGCGGAATAAAGAAAGATCGACTTCGCTGCTTTAACTGCCAAGGTTGGGGACATTGGGCTAAAGACTGCCCATCGCCAAAGAAGGAAAAGCCAACCCAAACATCGAATTACAACAAACAATCAAAACAGAATGGTTCGGAAAACTAATCTCGCGGGGCTTGGAGGAGACAAAGATCCTCGCAGGAAGCAAAAAGTCTCCAACTAATAACAAATTGTTAAACAAAATTGAGACAAATCCAATCGACTTAGGGAGCGATACCATCGAGGGCAAAACGGTACCGGTACATCAGGAGTTCGATACGGAAATGAAAAAATTCCGGATTCAATGGGACGCCATGAAAAAAGAGATGAAAAATCTCAAAAATACAATCGAACCAGATGAAAATGTCAACCCAAAAATCTCTCCAGAGAGAAAAATAGACGCTCCGGAATCACTCCGAAAGACGATAAAGGATTCACGCTTCAATAAAACAGGAACCGAAAGTAAAATCAAAATTCAGGATAGGTGAACCAGCGGAATTGGGAAAATTCCGAGAGGTGAGTGAATATTGTCACCCCCTCGGTCCAGAAATACACCAAGATAATCGATTTTTTTTAAAAATCGAGATGGCCGGGACTTAAATGTTAGATCTAGTGGACTCAGGTGCGTCCAAGACGTACGTGGGAGCAAAGTTCGCTGAGAAATTCGGTAACGGGGTGTTCGATACTTCAGATGCGCGAACGATCAGATTAGCGAACGGAACACTCGAAAGGATTTCAGGGCAAATCCGAGTACCCGTAGCAATCAGAGGCACGATTAACGAAATGGCCATTCGCATCGTGAAGGCGCTAGCATATGAATGTGTCCTTGGTTTTGATACCTTGGAAGTATTTGAAATTGAAATAAATTTCAAATCTTAGGAGTGGCGTATGGCTGGCAGTCCCCCTATTCCGATACACGACAATACTTTCGAGACGGTCGAAGAAATAGCTGGTATTTCGGAACTAACCGAGAGCAAAACCGAAATAATGGAAAAGATGCTAAATGATTTAATACCCGTTCGATAAGGAAAACTGGGCACGACCAACTTAGATATACACTCGATAGACGTACAGGGAAATAAGCCGATAAAACAACGGTACTATACAGTATCGTCAAAGGTCCGTGAAAAAATGTACGCAGAAGTGGATAAAATGCTAGAGGATGGCACTATACAACCTTCAAGAAGCAACTGGTCAAGTCCAATAGTTATGGCTAGAAAAGCAAACGGTACCTACCGTCTATGCTTAGATTTTCGCCGCCTAAACGAGCGGACAAAGAAGGATGCATATGCTCTACCGAGGATGGACGAAATACTAAAACAATTCATAAGTACTATAGATCTGACTCAAGCATACCTACAAGTACCATTGGAGGCAAATTCTAAAGAATTGACAGCTTTTACGGTACCAGGCCGAGGACTCTTCCAGTTCACGAGAATGCCGTTTGGTCTTTCGAATGCACCTGCAACGTTTCAGCGAATTATCGACAGTCATAACACCCGAACTACAACCTTACGCATTTTCATACCTGGACGACATTGTGGTTGTCTCGAATACGTTAGAAGATCATCTAACATAGCTAGGAAGAGTGCTAATAGCAGTACGAGACGCGGGACTCACCATCAATCGGGAGAAGTCAATTTTTGGATGCAATGAAGTCAAATATCTTGGCTACATAGTCAACAAATATCGAGAGATCGAGAGCTACCCGTCTCCAACAAATTTAAAACAACTTAGACGTTTTCTAGGAATGGCCTCTTGGTACCGTCTCTTCGTGGATAACTTCGCGACCATTGCTGCCCCGCTGTACAAACTGCTTAAGAAAAGCAAACGGTACGAGTGGAAGGAAGAGCAAGAAAAAGCAATGCAAGCGTTGAAAAAAGCGTTAACATCAGCTCCAATACTGGCTTACCCTGACTTTGCGGTACCATTCACTCTACAATGCGACGCGAGGTTATATGGTCTCGTAGCGGTGCTCACGCAGATCCAGGATGGCGAAGAGCGAATAATCGCGTATGCGAGTCGAACGCTGAACAGCGCCGAAACCAACTACACAGTCATCGAAAAGAAATGCCTGGCAGTCGTGTGGGCGATTCAAAAGTGTAGAGAATATTTAGAGGGTTATCACTTCACCGTGATAACAAACCATCATAGCTTGAAGTGGATGTATCGCCAACACAACCCAGTCGGCCGAGTCGCTCGTAGGGCAATGGAAGTATCGCAGTACGATTATGAGATAGTACACCGAAAAGGTGCAATACACCACGTGCCCGACGCACTCTCCCGAATGTTCGAGACTGAAGGGGAAGCGGTAACGGCAATAAGCGAGACAACAGACATCTGGTAGAGAAAGAAAGCTGAAGCTGTAGAAACACACCCAAAAGTGTACAAAGATTGGAGAGTCCATAACGGGCAATTTTATTTCCACCGAGAAGACCCAGTTTTAGAGTCACTAGAAATGGAAGATTTGGACGCGTGGAAGCTAGTACTGCCTTCAGCCTATAGGGAAAGGGCGCTCCAAGAATGCCACAACCACCTGCAAGCGGGACACCTCGGCATTCATAAGACATATCGCAGACTGGCCAAAGATTATTATTGGCCAGGCATGTGGAAGGATGCAGTGCGATACGTAAAGGAATGCGAGTTATGCCAGCAAGTAAAAGTCGAACAAGCGAAACCAGCAGGTTTAATGAATGTTCGAACAGTGGAAGGCCCGTGGTACACAGTAGCCATAGATATAAAAGGCCCCCTCCCCAAGAGCAAAACAGGAGCAGTATACGCGTTAGTCTTCCAAGACTTATTCACAAAATGGGTAGAAATTATGCCGCTACGTAAAGCGACCGGAAAATCCGTAATTAAAGCGTTTTTAGATTGAATAGTATGTAGTTCGTAAATAAATTATTAACAAATTTAGCTAACGAATTTAAAATTCGGGACACAATGGTTCCACCGCATCACGCACAGACGAACCCGGTAGAACGAGCGAATCGTACGATTAAACAAATTATCATAACATACTTAGAATCCGACCATCGAGAGTGGGACGCACATCTCGCCGAATTGCGTTTTGCGATAAACACCGCGGTACAAAAATCTACAAAAGCTTCGCCAGCTTTACTAAATTTTTGTTGCGAACCAAGAAACACGTATTCTTTACGCGATACCGAAACCGAAACCGTACCGGTGGAAAAACTCACTCCCGATCAATGGAAAAACAGAATGCTCAGATTGAACGCCTTATATGATCTGGTAACGAGAAATACATTCGAGGCTAGCTTGGAACAGGCGAAATATAATAAATCGAGACACGAAGTAATCTTTAAAGAGGGGGATTTGGTCTGGAGGAGAAGGAGAATCCTATCCTCCGCGATAAATTTTGTAGCGGCGGAACTGGCAAAGAAATTAGACGGGCCCTATCGTATCGCGAAAATGCGATCTAAGGTTATCGCGATACTAGAAACACTGGACGGAAAGAAGGTGGGCAAGGTTCACACCAAGGATCTCAAGCACAATACAAGAAAGTCTAAAATTCCTGTATCGAACCATCCACCTTCCCCTACAGATGAGCCAGTACCGCGACGTCCTCCGCCAAGAATTGCTTCGCCGCCTGCGCCTGCGGGTGACAGTGGCGCAGTCGATCGAGAGCAGCCTGATACAGTGGAAGCCCTGCCTCCGATCACCACCACTGTCGCCCGTAAGCGAGCAGGCCCAGGAGAAACCACACCATTAACGGAAAGGTCATCATCACCAACACCAGCGCCAGTTCAGGTGGAGCCGATGGACCTACGGGCAGTGTTGCAGAACGATTATCAGAATGACTCCATCCGGCTATGTTCAGATCATAAATGAACTCCAAGCAGCTATGTTCACTTGGTTCGGGCGGAACGGTTCGTTGTCGTGCGAACCACGCGAATATAGCTGCTTGGAGTTCATTTATGATCTGCACATAGCCGGATGGAGTCATTCTGATAATCGTTATGCAACGCTGCCTACAGGTCAGGAAGGAGGCCCAACCACCCGAGCCCGCGCCAAAGCCCTACGAAAGGCCAGCGATGAGACAGACGAGACGCGACACAGCAAAAACAATGAAAGAGACAAAACTAACAAAACGGACTGACCCACGCGAGACCCGGACAGAAAGGGACAGGACCCCAGTCTTGTGGGCACCCTCGGGCAGGTCCAAGGAGATCCCTCTCGAGCACCGTCTCGAGTATTTAAAATTTGCAAAGACGGATGGAGAGGTACCTACCGAGATGCCCACCGACTTCAGGCCGGAGTCAATGCGCGTCAAGTTTCAGCAGTCGGCTCCGCCGGCCAACTGGGGTGAAACCAAGCCGAGAACTGAGTTGCCCGGCGGGCTTGGGTGCTGGAACTGTGGCGCGGGACACCGTTTCTCGGAGTGTAGCCTGCCACCGGGACGGCGGCGTTTTTGTTTCACGTGTGGACACCCCGACGTCACAAAGCGGGATTGCCCGAACTGTTCTTCGGTGTGGCGTCCGGAGTTGAAAACCTATTGGGACGACAGCGCCCGCCTCTTGGGGTAGGCGTCACCCGAGAAAAGACAAAGACGAGACAGAGACAGGACAGAGACGGGACAGAAAAGCCGAGCAAGAGGCAGAGCCCGAGAATGCTCCCCATTATTGTTGATCAATAAATAGCCATACACCAAGGCTCATAGTACCGTTTAATTTCATTTTCCCACTAACAAGACCCAAAAATAGTGAAACACACAATTAAGTTAAAAATAAGTTTGGTTTTGGTAACTAAACTTAGAAAATTCGAGAATGAAAATCGGTACTAAAGACAAGTTTAATGTTGAAAAAGTTTTTTATTATCTGTGCTTAATTTATTGAATTAATTTATCGAATTAAGTCAACCTCCGCCCCTTCGCTTTAAATTTTTTTTTATTGAAAAATCAAAAGAAAATTAAAAACTACAGGGTCGGTTTTAAGGGGGGGGGGGATGTTATGAAAAAGTAATTTTAGAGAGTATATGAAGCGAGAGGGTACGTCATGGCGAAACTAGGACAAATAAAGTATGAATGTGTGAGTGAGAGTATAACGCGAGAAAGAGAGAAGCGAGCGAAGGAGAGCGAAGAAAAAGACATCACCGAGACAGAAGCCGTCAACAAGCACGCAGAGGCAGGTATCCAGAGGTGTGAAGCCGAGTCGGAGGACAGCGGCGTAAGAACGCACCAGCGCCGAGTGAGTGGAGACGAGACGAGGGGGCCGCGGCCTGATCCACCGCGAGGAAAGCTCCTGTTTGAAAAGTCCGCCACAACCGTCATACCTCCTCACTCGCGACGCCTACAGTCGCGACACATCCGTCTGTCGTATCGGCCCGCGCAATGACCGTCACTGCCAACGAGCGGCGTCAACGGCAGGGCCGAAATTCGAAGAGCGCTCACTCTCCCGCTTCGTCTCGAGAACGCTGGTTCGACTTGCGAAAACAAAATTAAAATTTAAAAGATTTACCACGAGGAGCGGAGAAACCGGATACGGTACGCGAGATAAAGTTATCTTTACTCATTGAGATTTTTATATTTCGATACGTGTGTGATTGTTTTTGTGGTTCGAGACCTGGTGGAGCCTTGCCGTGGACACCGAGACTTGGGGAACTCATCGACTGGGACTTTATCGCGAATCGCCCTCACGACAATCGTATTAATTATCCTATTTAATATTAATATAATACATTTTAAACTATTATTATAACAAATCTTGTGAAATATTAGTATTAATATACAAATTTTTAAACTATAAGAAAATGCAAGAAAATGTAAGAGAGAGATGGCAACAGGGATGTTAACGCAATCGGCATAGGTGTAAAACACGTGCGATTGTTTGCAATAGACGTGTGATATGTGTAATAGAATCACATGGTTGGCTCGGTGAAATATAATTTTTTTTATAAAACTATTAGGATTTTTGATACTAGGTAAGTTAAATTAGATTGTAATTGTAATTATTTAATTATGTATTTGTACATTTATAGGTTATGAATACATTTAATGAGTAAAACAAATAAATAGTAATTAACGAAAATAGTAATTAAAATAACACATTTTGTAAAATTCATTATTTAACTACTTTTTATAAAAAGATTACATTTATTTACTTCAAAAATGTATTTTCATCTAACCCTTATAGTGTGTAATATAAACACTAATGTACTTAATTATTATATAAATAATTATTTCAAAATTAAATTATACATAATTAAATAATTACAATTACAATCTAATTTAACTTACCTAGTATCAAAAATCCTAATAGTTTTATAAAAAAAATTATTTTTCACCGCGCCAACCATGTGATTCTATTACACATATCACACGTCTATTACAACCAATCGCACGTGTTTTACACCTCTGCCGATTGCGTTAACATCCCTGGATGGCAAGCAACACTCTCATTCCAGTATTTCTCCAGCTAGTTATACTCCTCGGTTGAAAACGGCTCACACGATCGTCCTCTATCGTCCTCCCTACTTTTCAATTCCACCAGCATACCTACTTACAGCCAATCAGAGAGAAGAACTTCAACAGTTATATTTAAGCTAGAAACTCTTAAATACTGACAAATTCTAAATTCAGTAAATAACTCTATGTTGTACATAATCCAGGTTAGCAAAGTTTCTAACCTCAATGTGTAAATCCTGAATTGAAGCTAGCAAGGCTATATCTCAATAGAGTAAGTTTAAACGAACTCTTATATCTTTTCACAAACGTTACAACAGATTAGAATTTCTATACGAAAAAGTTTGTATTTCTTGTGTAGAGCACCTGGAGCAGTTTTTCGAAAAATCTTCCTCGAGATCTTCCTTCCTATCACTAGAGATTGTCTTCTCAGTTTTCTGAAGTGAAGTGAATACAGCATCTCCTGCTTGGAGAATATAAATTAACGTTTCAGTGATACGCGGATACTCAGACGTGTCCACTCTGCTACTTTTCCTGATTCCTTCGATTCCTTTCTGAAAAAATTTGGGTTTTTTCTTTCGTTACGTATAAATAAAACATAAAAATTATTTTAAGACAATAATGGAGTCCACGGATAGTTATGAGAACGAGTCAAAAGATTTCTGGAATGCAATAGAAATAGAATTAAGTTACCCAATCTCTCTACGCATAAAAAATATATTTAAAGAACAAAGTTTAGATAATCATGTAGCAATAAAAGAAATGAAATTTGAAGATTTAAAGGTGCTAGAAAAATATGTAAGGAGTGATAACTATAAAAGTTCTATTCCCTCAGATGCTCGATTACAAAATTATTACAGAAAACATTATCATTCTCCAGACACTTTTATGTTTACAATGGGAGAAAAATTCATTATAAAAACAGTGTTAAAATTAGTTAAAGATAAAGAAGATAATTTTTGGAATGTTAGAAGTACGAAAGGTATAGATGAAGTATTTCAAGAAATCAATAAATTACAAAGTACTTTTCATTATAATAATGAAAGAACGGTAAAAAAATTAGAGAAGTCAAGCCTTGTGAAAATGCTCTTGCATTCTCTAGAAAATAATTCAAAAGTAGGAAGTAAGAAACATTATAGGTATACAAAGTCTCTAAAGTTGTTTTCAGCGTACATTTGTATGATAGATGGACGTAACCTATATCAAACTTTATCATCGAATTTATCCTTACCATCAATACAAACAATTCATCGTTTTATTGGCGATACAGTAAACCCGATAATTGAAGATGATTGTCGTGTTAAACAATTACGGAATTTTCTGGCACAAAGAAAATTGCCATATTATGTTTGGATTAGCGAAGATGCTACTCATATGGTAGCCAAAATTCAATAAGATTCTCGATCTAACCAGGTTATTGGTTTCGTTCAACCATTAGATAAACATTCCATGCGGATTCCTTACTCTGTTAAAGCAACTAGTGTCAAACGAATAAAAGAATATTTTACAAATTTTAAAATATCAAATTTCTTATATTGTTATATGGGGCAACCTCTTCAAGAAAACGCACCATCTTTTTGCTTAAATTGGTTTGGTACTGACAGTTCTTTCACTGCTGAAGATTGCATTAAAAGATGGAACTATATAACAAAATTGTTAGAAGATAACAATATTAAAGTTCTAGGCTACTCATCGGATGGCGATCCGCGCTTACTCAAAGTAATGCGAACAAAAACAAATATTGGTACGTGTTCAAAAAATGAAGAAATTAATATTAGCGGATTTCATGCAGATTATTTGCCCAATCAAATATACATTTAGGACACTGTACATTTAGTAACCAAATTAAAAACTAGATTCTTTAAAATATCAATAACCTTACCAATTGGAAATTTCTTGGTATCTTCTTTACACATAAGATTTTTAATAGAACATTTCCCAAAAGATAAACATTTATTAACAAAAAGAATCTTAGATAGTAAAGATAAGATGAACTTTGATTCTGTTGTAAAAATTAGTGATCCAAGAGTGATACAGCTTTTAAAAAAAGAGGTTTATGGAAGTAATAATTAATTTTATTATGCATTCATTTTTGTCTACTAAGTCAAGTCCTTTAACAAGAATCTATTTAATATGGTATAGCGTTTTTTTTTAAGATTATGGCGTAAGTGGTTGTCAAAAAATGAAGATTATTCAATAACAAATAATTTTCTTTCATTAAACACTTACTTATGCCTCGAGATCAATGCTCATAGTTTACTTAATGTATTTCTAAAACCAATAAAAAATACTTATTTAGACAAATTCTTTCTACCGTGCCAGTTTAGTAGTCAAACATGTGAAGGCTATTTTAGAACCTTAAGATCAATAAGTTCAGCGGTTTGTACTGTTGTAAATTGCAGTGTATTAGAGGCCGTCCGAAAATCTCAACGAATGCAGTTAATCGGTGATATTATGGTATATGATTTTGAAAATGAAAAAGAACAAAATAATTTTCCAAGAAACACTTTTCTCAATAATTCATTTAAAAAATTAGATAATACAAATTTATGTGTCAATTTACAAATCGAAGTTGATTTGAATTGTGACATTAATATAGAATCATTAAAGAATCTACATTATATTAATTTGCGTGATGTGTTATGTGAGTGTTTCTGTAAAAATCCCCTTAATACTGTAAAAAATATTGCGAGATATTTTTTTTTTATCAATAATTGGAATCGCATTATATCAACACTTGATTTGATGTACTTGATGTCATTCATTTTTTATTCATTTTATTTTTATGGGCTATCAAAGTGGGTAAAGAAGCGTACGTACGACCGTACGTACGTACGTACGTACATGTCCATTATAAAATTAAAAAACTCTCTTTATAGTACACATATACATATGTACATGTATAATTTCATTTTTTATCACTTTTCTCTTCTTCTCTCTTTCTTTCCCCTCTCATTTTTCTCTCTCTCTCCTCTCTCTTTCGCTATATATGTACATAGATATACATAATATTATTT
>UELU01080432.1:0-19071 GCA_900490025.1 Megastigmus dorsalis
GCATTATTATTTTTTCTCGAGAACCATGCAATTTTAAGTAGAGTACGAACCAATATATATATTTTTCCAAAAGTGAAAAAATAATTAATTAATTTATAATTAATTTCATTATAAAGGACTCTGCTGCATATTTTGAAAATTTAACTCAGGTTTACGAGCAATGCATAAACCAAGATGTACTCTTCTACGAAGGTTATAGAATAAATGGAATATTCGTGCTAGTAGTGCAGATGCTTAGCATTGCTGTTTACGAACCATGCACGTCTAATTATTACTTAATTATTTTTTTTTTTTTTTTGATTATATGAAATCTATTAAAATATATTTTATTAGAATGTTTGAAATCAATTGTAATTTTTTTACGGTGAAATTTTTCTATTCAACGTTTGAACAGAACTTGGACGTTCAAGTTGTGTTCACTATTACATAGCCCTGTAAATATCCGTTAGTTTTCTATACGAGATAATATTTTGATATATTTATAAGAATTGACAAACATTTTTAACACTTATTTATTACCCACGGATTTCAGTTTCGGAATTGAAAATCGCATAACGAGATTGAGTTTTAACACTAAGTGTGAAAGAAAAATTCTTAAATTTTTGACTCACAGATCTTACTCCCCTGGTTTAGTTTTTTGGAAAGAATTCAGATTATTATAAACAAAGTATCCATATTTACAGTCATTATTCAAAAGTACCAGCAAAAAATACTTCAGAAAATTCTGCAATTTCTATTGTAAATCAAATTTTCTGAAGTCCATAAATCGTGAATTAAGAGTCGTATATGGATATTCTTGTCCGTTTAAGAACACTAAACCAGGGGAGTATGATCTGTTAGTCAAAAATTTAAGAATTTTTCGTTCACTCATTGGGTTAACCCTTTAACGTCAAAACAGCCACTTTTTGGAATGCTATGTTTGATAGCATATTTAAATAAGAAACCGATTGAATTAAATGATGAAATTTCGTACCCTACTATTTTCGAGGGTGCTCTTTCAGAATCCGGCGGAAAAGATTTGAAATTTTCCGTTTTAAGTAAAAAAAACACGTTTTCTTCGACGACATTTTTATTTTAATCGAATTTTTCGACTCGAATCGATAAGTCAATCTAGTTAAATTGTTTCAAAATTTTGGTTTTTTTGTCTATGCTTTCAAATTATACCCATAGGTTTTGGAAATTAAATATGAAAAAATTTTTGAAAATTTTGAAAATTTGATAAATTTTTAAAGTTGTCAGATATTTTGAAAAAAATTCTGTCTTATTTTTTTATCAATTCTGACAACTTTTTGTTCAGTAACATTTTTTCCTAAAGTCCATCATTATTGTGTAAAACATTCCTGAACTTTTTGACGAATTTTCCGGGATTAAGTCGCCATTTTGGACATTTTCATGTTTAATTTCCAAAACCTATGGGTATAATTTGAAAGCTTAGACAAAAAAACCAAAATTTTGAAACAATTCAGCTAGATTGACTTATCGATTCAAGTCGAAAAATTCATTTAAAATAAAAATGTCGTCGAAAAAAACGTGTTTTTTTTACTTAAAATGGAAAATTCTCATGGAAAATTGGAAAATTTCAAAATTTTTCCGCCGGATTCTGAAAGAGCACCCTCAAAAATAGTAGGGTACGAAATTTCATCATTTAATTCAATCGATTTCTTATTTAAATATGCTATCAACCTTAGCATTCCAAAAAGTGGCTGTTGGACGTTAAAGGGTTAAAACTCAATCTCGTTATGCGATTTTCAATTCCGAAAGTGAAATCCGTGGGTAATAAATAAGTGTTAAAAATATTTGTCAGCAATTCTAATGAATATATCAAAATATTATCTCGTATAGAAAACTAACGGACATTTACAAGGCTTTGTAATAGTGAACATAACTTGAACGTCCACGTTCTGTTCAAACGTTGAATAAAAAACTTTCAACGTAAAATATTTACAATAGACTTCAAACAATCTAATAAAATATATTCTAATAGATTTCATATAAAAAAAAGAAAAATAATTATGTAATAATTAGACGTGCATGGTTCGTAAACTGCAATGACAAGCATCTCCACTACTAGTTCAGATATTCCACCTTCTATCCCTTTCGTAGAAGAGTACACCATGGTTTATACTTTGTTCGGAAAATCTGAGTTAAATTTTCAAGATATGCAGTCAAATCCTTTTTAATGAGGTTAATTATAAATTAATAAATTATTTTTCCACTTTTGAAAAAATAATTATGTCGGTTGGTACTCTAAGTACTTGGTTCTCGAGAAAAAAAAATGCATTACTGAAAATATTCATCTACCGCCATCCATTATCCTCCATCTCAATTTTGTTGGCGATATCAACAAATTGACAAAACAACACTCCGTATGGTCAGTATTCTCCTGTTACGTATGATAACTGTGGCAAGAGAACCTTTCTCTCTATGTGGATTCTGTTTCGTCCGACTCTCCGGTAACTTAATCCGGAAAGGAATTTGTGAGGGCGGGTAAATAAAGTGACGTGAAGACTGGAGAACTTTATACTGCGTTTATTCACGATACGTCGAGTGGTTCTAGTTGCGTTGCGCGGCGATCGGTCAGTCGTTCCTCGTTCAGATGTTGGGTCGTTCTCTGTGCAGATATTCTCCTCGATGCGGCCCGTCGGAGCTGCTTTTATTATGATTCGTTAGAGGTGGTGGAAATGGTAAAAATCGCCCCGTGGGATTTTAGTAGAATCGGCAATTCGACTGTTGCTGGGTAGAAAAGTGCTGCACTTGCTGACGCTTGCATTTTGAATCGTGGTTAGCTACGAGTTGCGCTTCTTTGGAATGCGGCGACGTACGCCGCATTTTATTGTGAAATAATATTTGCGCGCCAATGAATAAAATCATAGGACAGCCAGTTCATTTACAGCCTCCAAGAGATTGTCACTAAGGCATTCAAGCACCCCATGTATGTCAAACTCAGACTCTAGGGTATTTGGGGAGATAGGCGACCGAGATAGTTTCTAAAGGAAAAGATCTCTTTAGGATAAGACGCAACGTCGAGATCAATGGTGGTATTAATGATATTATCCTTGCTGCGAAAGGGCGTAAGACTAACTAAAAGTTCGTCAGCTAGCCGCTGAACTCTGAATCACCAGTCGTGGATAACTGATCTGGATTTGGTTGTAATTTTGACAAAGTTCTCTCAAAGAACTGAGTAAGTCTGGATCTTTATTAATAGGTATTTTAGGTGGGTGATAAATAATACCCTCAAAGATTGGTAGGGTGTTACCTTTTTGTATTCACATTGCGAAATTCCGCTCTTAGTCTCCTCTCATTCACCGCACCAGTGTTAGGTTGACCTCTCCCTTGCTCAATATGATGCTGAGCAGTGGAGCATCCAATCCCTCCACAGTAGGCATCAGCAATAACCCGAAAGTTAGCAGCGGTGGTAAAAATGTACGCCCGCTCACCACCCCTCCTCCTGACCAGGAATCTGCCACCACCGTGCAAGACATATTTGAAACCAAGCTTGAAAGCAAGCAGCTTTAGGCTTAAATATTCAAGATATTTTTCCGGTTATAGCAGTTCATTAATATAAATTTTCCTGTCTCTCTGTCGGTGAGGTAATTGTTCGCTAAGGCGTGCTCAGCGCGAAGAATATTATGTACGTGCTTTTTATTGGTGAGGTGAATTACACAAGACGGCGTTCGCCTTCCTCTCCCACCTACCGAGAGTAAGGTAGACAGTGATGAGTACTGCAAACACTACATTATCAAGATTATCAGGTTTCCTGAAAGGTACCATTTACAATAAGTTCTCAGTAGTATTGATGAGTGGTATTCCCCAGACCCACCAGTATCACTTTTTCGTGGGTTTCATTATGTTTTTCCTTTCTTTATGCTAAAGAAGCAGCCTGCCAAATGCCCCATTTGTTACAAACCAGTCATTAGACAAACGGGCCAAGCGTTGCCTTGCATGGATTGCAACAAGCTGGTACACTCGGACTGTTCATCGGATATACTAGTGTCGTCGAGAGGAGTGCATTGCGGTACCCCGAGCTCTTCACGAACTGTGCCCCTCGGCAAACCGCGGGTAGCCCCTCGGTTAAATTTCGCTAGGCCGGTAGTCAGAAACTTGACTGTATGTATCAGAACTACAGCAAATGGTCCGCTCACGCCCAGTCGCAGTGAAGCTGACCTGGCCGACCTTCCCCCGTCTTTGCGCCCTTCAGGAGGGATACCAAATCTGCCGCACACTACACACAGCACACGCACCCCTATGAGTCGGCCTCCACCAAAAGCAAAATTTTTAAATGTATTTCATATAAATGTTAACAGACTAAAAACACTTCGCGCTCGTGGAGGCGCAATTCTTTTCTACGCCATGTGATGTACTGGCAGTCACCGAGACTTTTCTTTGTGACCTTGACGCTGATCCCATACTCCGCCTACCAAACTTCAACTTTTACAGGCACGATAGAGTTGGAAAGGAGGGGGGAGGCGCGATTACTTCTCAGTTAAAATACTGGAATCCTCCGAGAAGTTATTTCTAAACGCGCCCGAGTTTCTCATCCTAGAGCTAAAAACAGGAAATAACCTTCTTATCTTTTTGGTGGTATATAGGCGTCCACATGCTGCGTATCCTGAGCTATTCTTCGACACGCTTTCCTCTTTCCTGCCACACTACAAAAACTTCATAGTCACTGGGGATTTTAACATTACCATGGCTGTTTGAAACGCAGTCTCAAGCAACTTTTCCACCCATATACAAAACAATTTGCTTCATT
This sequence comes from Megastigmus dorsalis, assembly GCA_900490025.1. Taxonomy (NCBI): domain Eukaryota; kingdom Metazoa; phylum Arthropoda; class Insecta; order Hymenoptera; family Megastigmidae; genus Megastigmus; species Megastigmus dorsalis. The sequence continues at coordinate 4,754 of UELU01080432.1, forward strand.
TAGTCCCTTCCGAGCCAACATACCATGCCACACAGCTAGACCATCAATTGCACACGTGGCTCGATTTATTTTTAACTAACGACGCTCGCTCAGTTTTATCAAACCATAGATGACAGTGCCGATTTATCGCCGGCCACAGTATCATCTATATACGATACAAATTTCCGCGGCAGATACAAACAGTCCGGACAGTATAGACACATCTCACCCACTCTACACCTCCCATTTCGAGACTCCTCTTTCATCTCTAATTATAAACAAATACACAGAGCGTTTGTCCGAGACCATTCTCGGAGTTTTCGATGAGGTGGCCCCGCTGAGACAGGTCACGCTCTCCTCAGCTCGCAAGCCCTGAGTGACAGACAGCCGACTTTTGTGCTCAAATGAGAGAGTGCGACAAGCTCTACCGCATGGCAAGACGCTCAGGCAAGGGCGAAGATTTCGAGCGTTTCAGGACAGCACGCAGCCTTTAAAACGCGTCTGACGCGTCAAACAAGTGGCGCGAGCTGCGTCGCATGCGCCTAGCCACCACAACACGTATATCTCCCTTTTTGCATTTTTCACGAGAATCCCTCAAAGAGAGTTCCCCATTTCGCAGTAGAGTCTTTCGCGGAACTGTTCTCGTTCCCACCCTCAACCCCTCTGAGCGCTGAAGGAGGGACTGCCGAACTTTTTACCTTCACCACAGTTTCTCCCCGTGAGGTCCTACTGGCTATAAATTCATCCACGTCCAATGCAACGGGCTCCGACGGAATCTCTGCCGAGATGCTAAAGCTCGTTTCCTCGACTCTCGTGGTGCCCTTGGTCACTATTCTCACTATTCTCGGGGTTCCCATCCAATACGCTACCCAAATAAAGAGTCTTGGTGTCCTCATCAACCCCAGTCTCAACTGGAGCCCCATGTTAACAATCTCGTAAGTCGTGTCCATGGCACACTGCGCTCCCTGAGGCACTACCGCCACTCATTTTCTTTCTCTTTAAAAAAAGTCTAGTTGAGAGCTTGGTCTTCCCACACTTCGATTTTGCTTGTTCTGTCTACAACGACCTAGACAAAACTTGCAACTCCAAGACTCAGCGAGCACTTAATGCGTGTGTGCACTTTGTGTATGGCAATATCCATTCTTTTGGTCATGTCACCCCACACCGCATTAGCCTGGGCTGGCTCTCTGCTGCCAGGCGCCGTGAGCTCCTGATAGTCTCACTGGGGTTTAAGGGGCTAGTCTAGTTTCTCGGGCGGAAAATGGAGGTGATTTTCCGGGACTCATACAAAAGAAATCATGCTTTCAAATATTTTAAAATTTTAAGGATATATTTAGATACTACTGACAAGTTAATTCACAAAATTTCATGAAAAAATATCGACTGTAAGCCGAGTTATACGCTCCGACGTCGAGTCATCCAAAACTGAAGTAGTAAATCGGCTGCAGTTGTAGAGGTCCTCAGAATGCCATTATCTGAAAAATTTTTGTTTCACGTTAAACTAGATGACTTTCCCCGTACCATGAACTAGGATCCTTTGAAAATATTGAAAATTATATAAATGGCAGCGTATTGAAAAAAAATTCCATTTTTCACAAAAAAAACTCTCGTTTTTTGCTCGGCAATTTTGTATTTTTTGAAATATCAAAAAGATCCTAGATTATGGTATGTAAAAACATGCTACGAATATTCGTGCAAAATTTAAAATCGATTCGTTAGTTTTTCTTCGAGCTAGAGCTGCAGCCGTTTTTGAAAATGCAGGTTTGAGAAAACGCGTTTAAAGTTTTGACAATTGATTTTTCGGTTATAAAATTTAATTTTTCTTACTTACAGTTTGGGAAATTGTTCTCGGAATAGTATACTATCGAAATAGGCAAAAAAAGTCGATTTCTTGCAAGTGAGAAACTAGACTGGCCCCTTAACATAATGGCACACAGCAACCCAGTATACCTTGCTGTCAACTTCCGGCGAATGAACGTTGACGTATTTGCTCGTTCCTCCAGTCGGTTCCCATCAAGAACCTTATTCTACGCAACACCCAGAACCGAGGCATGGCACAGATTGTTCACCATCACTGCTTCAAACATCATCAACGACTATCCACAGCCGACCTTCTGTCCGGAGAACTCTCTCAGATACAAGGCCGATCTCCTGGACGAGCTGCTGCGTAGAGACAGGGCCGACGGGAGCCACAGGGTCGATACGGAGGGACTGATAGACGTGGCCTGGAACGAGAGGTTCTCGTGACGACCCAGTCACTCGTTATTTTAATCCTCAACAGGGGCATCCATTCATCATCATTCACTAGCATAGAATGTCATAGACTAGCTATCACTCAAGAGCGCAAAGTCGCGTAGATTCTACGTTACTTAAAATAAAAAAATTTACTTTTCATTTAAACTCACGATAAACTCCTACGCACTGCGTATCATTACTAGTAATTGCTTTTACTTTGTTTTAATTCTATTTTATTTTATTTTCTTATACATAGTTTTATTTTATTTATTTATTTTTAACAAATAATTTTTACTGGCTAAAATATGCTGCCAAAAACGCAAATTTCTTTTCATGTAACGCATATGGGCCCTATGAGGTTATACCTCCCGGCCCCTAAATAAAGTCATCAATCAATCAATCAATATCTCTCTCTCTCTTTTTATGTATAAGACGCGCTGTGATATCTCTTAATAGTTTTGTGCAATATTTTTAGGACTGATATGTAAATAGTTTAGTTTAACGCAGTAAGCAAATATGTGATATCACGTTAAGTGCAATAATCTTGATTTAATGTTATTTTAATGTAACTTGAAAGACAAATATGTGTCATTATGTATGTTATACCTTTTTGTAAATATTTACAAATAAACAAAATATCTATCTATCTATCTATCTCTCTGTCAGGAGGGCGATAGACGAGCGTAAGATAACTGCGCTCGTTCTGTTCGACTTTTCCAAAGCGTTTGACACTGTCGCCCGTGGTCTCCTCTTACAGAAGCTAAAGCGCATGATGTGCTCGGACGCGGCTCTCGCCTGGTTCTACGCATACTTGCATGATCGGCTGGTGGCTGTGGTAGATACGGGTGGCTCAACATCTGAGTGGCTGAGGGTAATGGCGGGAGTTCCACAGGGAAGCGTTCTCGGCCCACTGGTTTTTATCAGACTCGCGACTGCCGAAACAGTTTGTAAATAATCTACCTAGTAATACTGAAAATGACAATTTGAGCAATGAGTCACAGGTTTTTGTCTACTTAGGCTCCGGAGTAAGATCTGCACCTTCTTGCTGCTCGCCCTCTGGGGGCTGAGGCGTACGGGCTGGTGATGGTGATGAGTGCTGCGAACTTGTAGTGAATGGAATTACTACTGATGCCTCGACCGATGATGTTGATTTAGATACTGTTGTGTTCGCAGTGCTCAGCACCGTGCTTCCCTCCCTAGAGCGAGAGGAAGTCGTTGGTACCCGTATTCTGCGGCCACAGGGTGCGAGGGGAGAGCGGGGTGAGGAGCCTTGGAGTGGCACAGTATTGAGGTCGAGGCGACCGCCGTCCTGTCTGATTCTCCTTACCAGCGAAAAAGGAGCTTTTGATATCCTCCGCACTAAGCGCGCATTTTCCAACAATTATCATCAAAGTCGTTAAGTCTTCTCCGCGTGGCTTGGAATCTGCTAGCCACATACCAGACCGTAGAATATACATCAATGAACTGCTACTACCCGTAGTGTACCGTAAGTTTTTGAGCTTGAAGCAATTGGCTTTGAGACTTGGGTTTAAACATGTCTGGCACAGTGGTGGTAGATTTTTGGTCAGGAGGAGGGGTGGTGAGCGCGCACATATTTTTGCCTCCGCTGTGGATCTGCGGGCTGTTGCTGATGCGTATTGTAGAGGGAATGGGTGCTCTGCTTCTCAGAGCCATACTGAGAAGGAGAGCGACCAACCTAATACTGGTAGCGCTGCTGCAGCTACCGCATGACTGCAGCGGGAGATCGCTGGTGTGGTGAAGGAGAGTAGACTGAGAGCGGGCTTTCTCAATGTGAATGCTCTTAGAGCTTACACTGCGCTATTCCGTAATTTCTTAGCGATAACTCGTCCTACCTCTTTCCGGAATCGCCGAGTCGTGGCTTGGCCCAGTCGTGGATGATTAACTCATGAAGATCGATGGGTTTAGTGTTTTACCTCAGGATCGTAATGTGAATGGTGGTGGTGTTGCCCTTTATATTCGTAATGATTATAAAGTTAGAATCAGTGCTAAATCCAAAAGCCAGGTATTCCTGAATTCATCTTCTGTGAAGTTCAAAAGGGTAACACGCCACCAATGCTAGTTGGTGTTATTTATCGATCTCCAAAAATAGCTTTTAGTTGCAATCCTCACTTCCTCAATTCTCTGAGAGACCTTTGTGGTAATTACAGCCACAAGTTGATTATGGGTGATCTGAATGCAGATCTGTTGTCGACGACTGGTGATTCTGAGTTCGTTCTGCGATTAGCTGACGAAGTCTCAGTTAAGATCGTCCAGCACGGCTCGACGCATCGTACTGAGACTTCTCACACATGGATTGTCTTAATATTTATAGACGATAACGACACGGTACTTGACTATGGGAATAGTCTGGCGCCCTTTCGTAGCAAGCACAACATCATCGATGTTAACATTGACATTCACGTTGCGTCTCATCCTAAAGAGATTTTCAACTTTAGAAGCTATAATAAGATAACTTCGGTTCAACGCAATGAGTTTTTATGTCGCTGTGATTGGTCGACTTTTTCCACAAATACTTTCAAGTCTGACTTTGACATAAATGGGGCGCTTGAATGTCTGAGCGCTAATCTATTAGAAGCTATTAATGAACTTGCTCCGTTGAAAACTGTAACTCCTTGCAGAGGAAAAGCTCCATAGATTGGCGCTGAGCTTCAGTTACTTATAGACAAACGCAACGCTACGCATAGACGGTATAAAAGGATCAAGAGCGTACCTCCTATCTATGTAATCAACTTTCTGACGCTCTTGATCAAAGGAAAGATATTTGGAGGGAAATGCGTAATCTCGGCCTCTTGCCCAAAAGCAAGGAGGAGCTGCATGGTTTCACCCCGGAGGACCGGAACTCACACTTTGCGGGTGTGTCAGTTGCGCCCATTGAAAATATAGATAATGCAATGGATATCATACAGTCGGTATCTGATTATGGCTTTTCTTTTCCACCAGTTTCCTTTCCAGATGTAGTTCTCGCCATGTCTGATTTTACATCGCAAGCGAGGAGTGCGGATGACATACCGCAGAGCATTGTAGTGAAGTCCCTGCCCTGTGTTGGGAAATTATATAGTTCGTTTATTCAACTCCTCATTTGCTCAGGGGGTCCTGGACACCTGGAAGAAGGCACACCTAGTGGCTTTAAAAAAAAATTTGAACTCCATCCTCGGTTTCAGACTTTCGTCCGATCGCCATACTGTGTCTTCTTTCCAAGGTGCTTGAAAAGATTGCACACTCCCAAATTACCAGCTATCTCTCCGAAGCGGGCATTCTCGATCTTTTTCAGGCAGGGTTCAGACAACATCACAGTACTCACACAGCCCTGCTTAAGCTGACGGACGACATTCGAATAGGCATTGATAGAAGGATGATAACCTTGCTGTTACTCTTTGACTTCAGTAAGGCGTTTGAGACCATCTCTCCTTCGAGACTGTTGAGCAAATTGCGCGATCTCGGGTTCTCGAGGTCCGCACTCCTGTGGATTAAATCGTATTTACAAGGCCCGACACAGCGCGGTTTATCTAAGGATGGTTATTCTTCATGGGCTGAGAACAATTTAAGTGCACCATAGGGGTCGATGCTCTGGCCTTTGCTCTTCAGTCTCTATATCAATGACCTTAAAGACCTCTTTGATCGTGGGGCAATCAAGCACATATACTACCCCTAAAACGGGGTCACAACATGGCGCTTGGCCTACTGTGGTCATGCTTATTTTTTAGGGATTTCGTCCTCTGCTTTAACTGATTTAGGACAAATAAGAACAACATAAAATAAAATACCTGCCCCCGAGGGGGGGTTATCAGTGTGTATATATAAAGAGATAAATATTTACAACCACTCATTTGGCTTCTTAATTTTGAGCAAAACATCACGAAACACACACAGAAAAATAAATAATAATAAATCCTGGCGATCACCGGTAACGATGCGGCCTCTCTCCTCCCCATACTGCCTCTACTGCTGACATGCTCCACATAGATGTCCCGGGACCATCTTATCGTGTCGCTGATCATGAACCTCCTCATCATCCCCGGATAGTTGCGGCTGATCCTGAGGAGGCTCATCACCCGCTCGTTACGGGTACCCCACCCGCCAAGGGAGCCCATTAAGAAGGCCTCAACCTTGACCTCGTAACCTTGGCCCGCCAGTTGATCAGCCAATGGCTGATACTTTATGATCTTAGCCTGGCGGGCCTGACCGAAGCCTACCATTCGATTCTCGAATGGTAGGGTCACGTCCATGAGGGTTATGCTGCGGCTGGCATCGTCACGAATGGCGATGTCCGGTCTTAAAGCCGCAGCAGGGCCGTGCACTCGCAACTGCAGGGTTTGGCAAGGATCGATTCCTCATAGTGCTGAACCAGGCAGCATCTGCATGTTGAGGCCACACGCCTAGCATTCAGCAGCGATAGAATGGTGGCAACGGTCCCCAAAAACCCCCCACATTCTATCAGGTACTCCCGACTCAGCGGAGCCCAAGTCCAGCGCAACCCGAGTTTGGTTTTAATTCTCAGGGCCGCGCACCGGACTCGGGACCAGTATGAAGAAGATGTAGTCGACCGAGGCAGATCTAAGTCTCCGGAGAGGTAGCGTGCAATGTCGTCGTGACTCGCGCATCTTTTAAGTCTCTCCGTGACCGCATCCCTCAGCTGCGAGCTGGCTAATTCGCTCATGGTCGAGTCAGACGACCGTGAGCAGATCGTACAAGTCGCCGAACGGGAGAAGGCCACCACCTCCTTTGGATGAAGGAAGGTAGACCAACTCCGCGCTACCTCGCTGAGATATATAAAGCCAACGCTTTGCCAGCTTTTTGATGATCTTATCTGCCTCGGTCAAGTACTCCTTCTTGACTTCTGCGCCCTGCATAACGAAGTCGAGACGGGGCAGTAAAAATGTCCCCGCCGCATCCAACTTCTGCCAGGGCGCAAGAAGCGACCGGTCTATCTTGCGGAAATCCGCAAGAAGCTCTGCCAGGGCGTTGATTGGAGTCTGGCGTACCTGATAGCCTGTGGTGATGCCTAGATGTTCGTAGGGCTCACCGGAACCCAATGTGCGGACTGGTTCGACTTGGACGGTGAAAACGGTCGCCCGTACGGCGTCCTCACCTCTTCCCTTTATATGCAAAGTTACGCACTTACTCGGGTTGTAGGTGAGACCCACCGCCCGGGCGGCCGCTTCCGCCGCCTCCAAATTTTCTCCATCGCAGCTGGAGAGTCAGCCACGAGTGCCATATCATCGACGAAGGCGAGGTTGTTGATTCGCCTACCTCCGATGGTGTAACCCTCCCCCGTCTGTTGCACCGCACGGATAACAACTTTTAGGGTTAAACACATCGGAGCTCAACGGGCACCCCTGTCTGACTCCTGACCGCATGTGGATGGGGTTTGTCTGGCCCTCCGCAGTGCGGACGCGGGTCTCCATGCCGTCATAAAGCGAGGCGATGATGTTTCTCGCTTTTTGAGGCAGACCGTGTCTCTCAAGAGCTCGGTGGATTGAAGAGTGGGGCACAGATGTAAATGCACTGGCTAAATCCAGCCAGGCTACCACCACTTCCTTCCTTCCACGCTTGGCATCGCGAAGTATCTCCTGGAGCACAAAGTTGTGTTCGAAGCAACCCTCGAACTCTCGGAACCCGTTCTGCGATGCGCTGTACCTCTTGTTATACACGGCCCATCTCTTGACACGAGCGGCCAAGATCGCGGCGAACAGCTTTGGGCATGTATCTCCAAGTGAGATAGGCCGCCAGTTATTGATCTTAGCGGCGTCGCCCTTTTTGTAGAGTATGATGGTGTTGCTCTTTTTCTAAAGGGACGGCGCCGCCTCCTTGCGCCATACTGCGCTGAAAAGTGCAACAAGTACGTAGGCACCTGGATCAGCCTTTTGTAGGTCGGCGTACGTAATCCCATCGGGACCGGGGGCTGTGCTGGTCCGCCCCCTAAGCCGACCTAACACCTCTTGGCGGGTGATAGGCTTTACTAGGGCCTCGTTGCTTGCTGCAGTAGGCACTTCCCGATCGAACAAGTTGGGCCACTCGTCCACAGCGTCTCTGCGGGCAGTCAGAGCTGTAAAATGCTCATGTATGGTAGTTGGAGGTATCTGGCAGGACTTATTAGGTCCCGCCAATACCTCCTAGACTGCCCGCTTTTTTTCTTGCGGTAGAAGCGCTGTATTTTAGTGGCCTCCCGAATCTGGTTAGACGCCTCCGGCGCATGGGTTGCTGCTGTTAGCCGCGATCTTGGTCGATCGTTCTGTGTGGGAGCGCTCTCGCCCATCAGCCGGCCAAGAAACTCCATCACCCTAGGAGTAACCTCCTCGAGCAATGCCGGGATACTTGCTCGCTCAAGTGCTTGAACGAGCCGCCGCTGCTGGGTGGTAATGCGGCTGCCCCTTGTTCTCACGGCCCGCTGACTGGCGGGAGCTCCCCCATCGATGACGGCATGGGGAGCCGCCTCCGCGATGTTGGTTTGCGGAAGTGCGGTCCTTAATGATGTTCCCCCGCCTGGGTGATGTTTGGCGGGATTCTGGTAATAGTCTCCGCCTGGCTGATGGACGGCGGGGACGGAGTGGAAGCTCGCTCCTCAAAGAGAAACGGGCTCAGAACTCCGGCCGCTGAGATGGAGTTGGGCCGGGAGTCTGGTGAGGAGTAGTCGGAGGCGACGGCTGGTACTGCCGCCGTGCCGCCGTTCCCCGATGGAGAATAAAAAACATCCTCCGCCGAGGAGTCCAAGTCCAACTCGACCACTTCTACCTTCGGTTGCTGTATGCTTACACCTACTGGTGCTAGAGGAGTGGTCGGTGGACGAGGGGGAGACGATGTTCTCTCCTTGGGCGACTCGGCGACAGCACCAATGCGCCTCCTCACTACCTGCCTTCGTGCCGCGTTGATTGATGACCGATTTTTTGTACTAAAATTTTTAACTTTTTCTGTGATATCATAGATAGTAACTAAGTGCAATAATTATCTAGATTAGCGAAAAAGGAAGACTGTCTTTTATATACTATTCAGCTATATGTACATTGTAACAATCTATTTTGTATTTATATGCAAATAAACAAATATCTATCTATCTATATTTTTTTTTTTTTGTAGGGGGTTGTAAGGTGAAAATCCGTTAGGGACCATAGCACGCATTGTTGTTGAGATTGTCGAAACGGTCTCAACCCCAATGTCGTGCCGTGTGTCGGAGTCTCCAACTTTACTGCTGCGAAGCCGTAACCCGAAATCCCCCTTTCTTCTTCTAGCACCCACTGGCACTCCTTTTCAGTATTACTTCGGTGGGGCCTTTTCCAATCCCAAAGGAATCCCTCTTTGGATGTTGTGTTTCTTAACCTATCAGCCTTGATCTCTTTTCAGTAATTTTTTCTTTCTTCTCTCTTGAGTCATTTCTTCTTTCTTCTCGCTTCAGTCATTTCTTCTTTCTTCTCTCTCCTTTTCTTCTTTGGCCTTTATAGTTTCCCTGATGAAGGTGGTTATTTTTTTCCAGTTTTCTTGTGTCGAAAGCATGGTTGCTATAATGTTGTCCTTTGTCAACGGCGACCCGGTTTCCACGGCTGCGTGTCTTCTCTCCTGCTCGTGCGCAGGGCACTCCAAAGCGGCAGTTGCTGTTGGGACTGAGTGTTCTCTCGAGCAAATAGGTGCCCCATAACCGCTAAGTGCCGGCATGAGGCGGTATTCCATCTGGGGGGACTCCTGCAAGCACGCTTGCCGCCTTTCCAGAAATCGTTCGCCATTCGCTTATTATCCGCAGGTTCATTTTGCGCTGCACTGTTCCCATGTGTTTGTCCACAATGTATAGCGCAACATGTTCTGCCCATGCTGGTGCCCCGTACAGGTGGATGGACTCCACCATCGTCGATATTAACCGTCTGCGCGCTGGCCAAGGCCCTCCTATATTGGGCATAAGTTGCATCAGCGACGTACAGACCTCTGACGCTTTCGTTGCTGCTTCCTTCACGTGGTGTTGGAAAGACCATTTGCTGTCTAGCCATACGCCTAGGTATTTGAATTTCTTCTTCGGAGGGATTTCCTCACCATTTATTCGAAACTGAGGTGCCTCGAATTTTCTTCGTCTCGTTACTAAAATGTCTTCGCATTTGCGAACTTTGAATTGCAATAACCTGCTTGCCAGCCACTCGGCTAACGATTTCAGAGCTTCATTAGCTATCAGCTGAACCACCTTAGTTGTTTCCGCTACCTCGACCAATACCAGGTAACCGCGAAGCCCGTTAGCGATGCTCCATTTAGTAACTTGAGCCTCAGTATCGCGTCGTACATGCAGATCCACAATTCCCAACTTGCGGAATTGAAAGCGTTTTTCATGTCGAGCGCTATTATGGCGCAGTATCCTCCTCTGTCGGGCAGTTTATACAAGGCCTCATTAACTTTCTCCTGCACCTGGCTTAGCGCATGATGGGTGGACTTGCCCTTGCGGAAGCCGTACTGCGCTGGGGAGACCCCTTCCTTTTGTTCCCCTTCGAGCACTTTCTCCATCCTGTTGAGGATCATCCTCTCTAGAAGATTGCCGGGCGAGTCGATCATTCCCAGAGACCTAAACGATGAGGGATTGTTCGGTGTATCGCCTTTCTCTTGGGAATTAGGACTAGCTTCTGCAACTTCCATTCGTCCGGCAAATAGCCCTCAGCCAAGCATGTGTTGAAGACTCTCAGCAATGACTGAGGGTTCATCTGCGTCACAAATCGCATCACATCATTAGGAATTCCATGCAGTCCTGCGCTTTTCCCGGAGGCGAGTTTATTAGCGGCGACCTTCAGCTCTTCTATAGTGGAGGGCTCATTTGCTTGATTGTTCTCTTCGTTCGGGAAGCTCGTCCGTGTTTCCCCCGCTGGGAATAGTACTTCGACTATTACTCGCAGGCTTAGTTCGTATTCTGGTATGCTGGTACCCTGAGACTTCCACAGTTTGCTCATCACCATTTTGTACGGTAATCCCCAATGATCCCGGGTTATCGACACGATAAAGTTTTTCCAGCACTCGCTCTTGCTGATGCGGATCGCTATTCTGATTATCCTTCTTGCTACTTTGTACGCCTCTTGTTCCTCCAGCACATTTTACCGATTCGTCTTCTTGCTCCGCAGAAATATCTTCCGGCATTTATTGCACTCCTTCCTGAATCTCGCCAGCTCTTCGTTCCATCAGTAGACTGCTTTTCTGTGATACGAGGACGGCCCGCGCGACATTGAAATATTGCACGCTTCCGTTATGGCTCTCACGAGAACTTTGGCTGCCTGTTCCGCGGTAGCGCTGCCAAATTCTTCCAGGTTTATTGCCTCGTTCGTTTCCTGGAATTTTTCCCTGTTCATCTTTTTGAGCGACCAGCCTCCTGCTGCTCGATATTTGCTCTGTTGCCTGTGATGCTCTACTATTTTTACCAAATCATATCGGTGATCGCTGAGCGACTCGTTGTCTACTACCTCCCACGAGGAAAATTTTCTTTCCTACTTCAGGTGATACAAAGGTAAGGTACAGTACTGATCTCGCTGATCCCTTCTGGTAAGTATGTACTCCTGGCTGATTTGCCGCTACAAGATTGTAGTTTGCCATCATTTCTTCGTCAGTATCGCCGCTTGAATCTCGCGGTCCTCCAGTCCACGCCCTCGCCTTGGCATTATAATCACCCGCCACTACTAGTGGGCCCTTCCACTTACCGATCTGCTGTTCCAGTGCAGCTAGCTCCTGTTCTACTTGCACATCCTGGGCGTTCGGTGAAAAATAGCAACTAAACACCGCCAGCTGTCCAATGGCCACTCCTACGTAGCCATTCCCGGATGTTACCTCTCTCATGCTACCAAGGTCTTCTCAAATGTGTATAGCCGCGTCGCCTCTCTTATCTTTATACCACTGCGCGTTATCAAGATCCCGGTTTTGCTCGGAGACGATGGTTATACCTGCCCCTCTTTCCCTCGCAGTCTGAATGGCAAGATCTTGTGCCCCCCGAGACCGATTGAGGTTTATTTGTAATATAATTAGGCTTGGGAGATTAGCCATTACCACTCTTATGCTCGAGCTTCCCCCAGCTATCCATAACGCGGCGCACAAAGCGTCCCCTGTCCTATGGGGCTGGGTTTCCCTGTCGACTCGCAAGCTAGACACTTGTATGGGTTCTGACATGTAGCAGCCCTGGCTTCCCGCATCTGTAGCACAGCTGTTCGTACTTCAAGCACTTGAAGCACCTTAGAACCATCTTCTTCTCCCGAGCTCTTACATTCACCTATCCAATTTGGATTTGCCAGGCTTTATCACCTTTTCCGTTGCCACGGATCTAGGTGCTGTGACGGTAGTGATCTTGGTACCTCTAGGGCCTGGCCTGAGGGTCTTCACTTCTACCTGTCCCGGTATGTCCTCTCCGAGGGCTGTAACGGAAGCTTCTTTGACTTCCTCCTCGGTAATGGTCTCTTCGAGTTCTCTTACTTCTATCGTGACCGTGGGTACTAGTGACTTCACCAGCATTTCACTTCCTACTGCTGTGCGGATAGCCGCGTTTACCTCTTCTAGGCTCACGTTCTTCTGGAGTTCTAGCAGCAAGTTTCCATCCCTTCTTCTGCGCATCCTCCCCACCTTATCTCCTACCTCCTGTTGGCTGGCCTTTTGCTTCACTTCCTTAAGCAATTCCGCATACGACATCTTGTGGTTTTCGCTCGACATAATCAAAACCGCCTCTGGCTTTGGCCAACGAAGTTTCCTCTTGGGAGGTGCCTTCTTGGGTGTGCGTCCTCTTTGCGGCTCTATATCTTTTACTTGCCTCCTATTTCTCCTATTTTCCCTAGCGACTACCTAGGTCCTTAGTTGTGTTAGCTTCCTCGAATTGTTGCTTCCATCCTCATTTTTGTTGTTGTGAGTAACTCTTTCTTCCGTGCGCTCGTTTGTATTTTCCTCTACAACTCTGCGCTTGTAAGTAAGTAATTGCATTTTACGATATCTTTCATGTGATATCTACATCTTTTAGGTATAGCCGTTCAATTGAAAGATATGAGGTACGTGATTTTGTAAATGGCAAATTAGAAGTATAATAGTCATACGGTCGCGAGCTTAGCAGACGCTATACTTGTCTGTGGCGCGTGGCCGCGCGCCGTGACAAAATAAGTTTCAATGAAGAAATTCAATGAGATCAGATAAGTATTCCTGCTTTACATGTGACTAGTGTTGTATGAAAAAAGTGTTTCTTTGTATGATTTCTTTTTCCAGGCAAGAAAGTTATGTTTCATCTTTGCCTGCTAGACTGGACTGTAAACAAGTCATATCAAATGTATATGTGTTCCAACAATAAACATGTAAGTATCTAATTCAAAGAGTTTAAAACTATATAATCACAATAATTTAATGTATTATTTTATACGTATACATATACATCATAATTTACCTGATATAATTATCTTTCAGGTTATGCGAATACTGCAATATTACCTTTTTTATGGAAAATATTTACTTTTAAAAGGAGTAAAATAAACAAATAGTTGAAGTAAGTATATTAAATATATTAAGCATCATGTTAATATTTATCTTTAAATTGATTTATCTTCTTTATATGTTTTTAGAGTCCACGCGCAGGATCCTGAAGGAACTATTGGATGGATCTTCACATATGAGGTCTTAAAATGTTTGTAGTAACATACTGGAGGACCTAACACTATTTATATTAGCCAAAATACCAATTAACATGTAAGTATCATTGTAAATATGAAAAAAAGTAGAAATTTAAGAATTTTTTTTTGCTTGCAGAGCAATATTTTGAAACATTATAGAGCAAAATCCATCACATGGTTTCGTCAGGATCCTGCGCGTGGCCAGAATATGTTGCTGAAGTAATATTAACAAGTTCCCATGAAATTATTTGATTTTTCATATTCAAATTGGTATAAATTATAGTCAAATATATTATATATTGCATTAAATGTAATTAATGCATTGGTTTTTTATTTCAGGTGAATATAAGAAAATAAAGCCTATAGGGATAATACCCCCTTAACTGGGATATGAGACTTTTATATTATGATCCCCTTAATACTATGTTTAACAAAAATTATTGCATTTTTAATAATATAATATACGCAAAAAAACTATATATATATATATATATATAT
>UELU01080438.1:0-14353 GCA_900490025.1 Megastigmus dorsalis
CCACGCCACTAGTATTGGGATGGCCGCTCCCCACCTCAACAGGATTTTGAGGAATGGAGCGCCCATGCCCTCTACAGTAGGCATCGGCAATCACTCACAGGTCCGCAGCGGAGACAAAAGTATGCGCGCGCTCACCACCCTTCCTCCTGACCAAGAATCTGCCACCACTATGCCAGACGTATCTAAAGCCAAGAGTAGACGCTAATTGTTTTAAGCTTAAAAATTCCCTGTATACTTCCGGTTGTAATAATTCGTTGATGTAGATCCTACGATCTGGCAAGCGGCTCACAGACTCAGAGCCAAGAGGAGATGACTTGATATCCTTGGTGGTGAAGCAGTAGTTGGAGTGAGAGCGCTTTGCGCGTAAAATGTCAGAAACACGCTTTTTGCTGGCGAGGCGAGAGAGAGAGAGACAGAGAGATAGAGAGAAAAAGAGAGAGAGAGAGAGAGAGAGAGAGAGAGAGAGAGAGAGAGAGAGAGAGAGACAGAGAGACAGAGAGACAGAGACAGACAGAAACAGAGACAGAGACAGAGAGATATTTGTTTATTTGTAAATATTTACAAAAAGTATAACATGTATAGTTTTAAGTATTGCACATATTTTCCTTTGAAATTGCAATAAAATTACATCCCTTAAAAAAAAAAATATTTCCAGTCGAGATTATTATTGCACTTACTATGATATCACAGATTTGCTTACTCATATAAACTAAAATATTTAAAAATCAGTCTTAAAATATTGCACAAACCTATTACTAATATCACAGAGCGTCACATAAAATACAAATAAACGGAAGTTTTAAAATCAGTCAATATCTATCATGTAACAATACATTTAAAAAATAAATAGTGAATCATTCACTCTACTCATTCATTCGTCGACACACTCTCGCTAATAAATACACTCACACTTTAAAATCCATGTATAGGGGACAAAACGAAATAAGTTAATATACAGCTTATTCGATTGCCCCTAGTGTGGCGGGTAAGTCATTTAGTTTGCGACGAGCGCCCCTCATCTATCGCAACCCGGCAAGCCTCAGTACTTTCGCGCAGAGGGTCACAGGCGAGTACCCCCCCTCCCGAGAAAGCTGCGCACGCAGCTCACGCCGCCGAATGCTCTCGCCGCTGCCACCGCTATCGCGGCTATAAAAGGCGACTCACGCAGTTGGAGAGCAGAGTCAGTCCGGTGCTCCGACTTAGACGACTTCTCTCTATCCTGGTGCTCCAGGTAGCGAGTGGCCTCCTGATCGATGCCCCGGGTTGTCCCCGCTGTAGACTCGGTGCTCCGTGCTACAGCGCAACCCGTCCTCGCGGCTTGACTATCGGCGCCCCGGTGTCAAGTCTCCAGGGCTTCCCCCGTCCCCCATCGCGACGCGTCCGCACCACCGCGACACCGCCGTCCGGCAGAAACTAACGAATACCTGGTGCCCCAGGATTGTCTAGCTTCGCCATCCTATGCCTCTCCACAACGGCGCTCCGTTGCGGAAGGACAAGGCCGACCCCGAGCACACACCTACCCAATCCGCGTTCCGTGCCGTCTAGTCACGCCATCTAACGGTGCCCCGTTGATCACGTGACTCAGCGGCTACTGCCTCGTTTACTGTCGGCGCTCCGTCGTAAACGAGACAGTTGTTTAGCTTCATCGTAGTTTTGTTAATCTTGTTGATCCGTTAGACATATTGGGCCAGATGGGCGTTAGAACTAAGCCAGTGGGATCACGAAATCATTTACCGGCGAGGCAAGGATAACGTCGTTGCGGATGCCCTCTCTCGACAACCACTACCAGTCTTCCAGATAAACCAGCCGATAAAATGCAAATGGTACCTACAGACGGTAAAGAAGGTACAACAAATCCCGGACGGTAACCCAGAGTACTGCATACGCAACGGAAGGCTATTCAGACACATCCTACACACACTAGATTTTAATGAAAACGATCCAACCGAAGAATGGAAATTATGCATCCCCACCGACGAACGACACCGCGTGCTACATGAAAACCATGATGCACCTACTGCAGGCCACAGGGACGTAGCAAAAACATTAACACGTCTCTCCCGCCTATACTACTGGCCAGGAATGCTCCGCGACGCAACAAAGTATGTACGCAGTTGTGACAATTGCCAAAGTCATAAAGCTAGCCAACAGGCGACACCTGAACAAATGCATGCGACAAATGTAGAACAGCCCTGGGAAATGGTTTTCGTAGATCTTGTAGGACCACTCCCCAGATCCAAGAGCGGGCACACACAGCTATTTGTCATGCAGGACAGGCTTACGAAATGGGTGGAACTGCAGCCGATGCGCACGGCAACAGCTACAGCCGTTACAAACGCGTTATGCACTAACGTCATCCTGCGTCACGGATGCTCGAAAACTGTCGTCAGCGACAATGAACGCCAGTTCATATCAAAAGAATTCACAAAACTGTTAAACGACAGTGGCATCGAAGACCGCCGCACACCTCCATATGCACCTCAGTGCAATCCGGTCGAAAGAACCAACCGGGTCGTCAAAACAATGATAAAACAGTTTATTAAAGACACCCAGAAAACTTGGGACAGTCAGCTCGCCGAATTTGCTTTCGCATACAACACCGCGCCCAGCGACTCCACAGGGTTCTCATCTGCCTACCTTAACCACGGCAGACAATTAACCCCACCAGGCACCCTGAGCCAGAAGGTGGGGGGCCCAACGTCACCAGGAACGGACGGCCGAAGGAAACGCATACAAGAGACGATCGCGCGCAGTTTCGATAAGCAACGGCATCATTATAATAACCTGCACCGACAAAAATGGGAGCCCGCCGTAGGCGATCTCGTGCTAAAGAGTTTACACACACTATCAGACAAGGCAAAAAATTACAGCGCAGGTCTAGAAAAGAAAGCAGACGGCCCTTTCAAAATACCCAAGAAAATATCGCCAGTTATTTGTGACCTAATAGATACTACTGGAAAAATAAGCCAGTATGTACACATAAAGGACATGAAAGCATACAAACAAACCCAAATAAACAATACCGAGAATTGGCTCAGTCGAGAAAATTCATAGAACTGCCTCGTTTATTGTCGGCGCTCCGTCGTAAACGAGACAGTCGTTTAGCTTCACCGTAGTTTATTAATCTTGTTGATCCATTAGACATATTGGGTAGACTTAAATGTAACCGCGTACATACACACACACTCGCACACCGAAACTAGATATATATCCGTAATTGTATTTCAGTAGAGCGCTCTTGTTTGTTTCAGGTCACGAACCGCATCGGAGCCGATCCGTAGCTCCGCTACCTTTTGTATTTAGTTATAAGGCCAATTAATAAATTTATTTATTAAACTAACGCATGTGTTCGCCCTGACTCATTCCCCCAGATCCACGAACCCTGTTTCCCTGTTCCTATCACAGACCACGGAAAATCCCTCGGTTACAAGTTTATCACTAAAAATTGTGCTTATTACGGAATGAGGTCACAGGCTCTGTCCCTGGATGACTAGGCATCAAGGTCGAGAAGGTGTTTAAGCATCGCCGTCTTGATTCCACGGAAAGATGGAATATTGCGCAGATTGGATGGAAGAGCGTTCCAGAACCGCGCACAATGGACCTGGAAAGATCTCATACCAGTTTCCGGGAACACTCCTGGCACCGAGAGTTCTTGTGCATCACCCCTGCTAGCGCACCTGGGCTGGTGTTTATTGAAAAAAGACGCTAAATAACCTGGCTCATTTAGTTGGAGGATTTTATACATTAATATAGGGGGTGATGTGCTCATTCCTCCTGACACCGTAGATAAATCGCACACATGTGTTGTTCAGTCTCTGTAGCCTAGTTCTTTGTTTGCCGGACGCGTCAAGACACACCACAGCGCAGCAGTCAAGATCGGGTAGAACTAACGCTTCAACCAGCCTTCTGCGAAGAGCCTCGGTGGTACATGCCCTTATAAACCGCAGGTTATAAAGGGCTTTATTTACTTTTTTCGTTATAGAATCAACCTGCGGTTTCCACGTTAATTTGCTATTTAATGTAGCCCCGAGACTCACGAGGGCATCGGAAAATGGCACGTGTGTGAGAGAGAGAGAGAGAGAGAGTCGAAGACGGAAGAAGAGAGATGATCAAGGAGACAAGAGCTCCTCAGGAGGGAATGGGAGCCAAAGAACATTACGGAGTTGAATGTCATCAAGGCAATAAAGGATAAAGAAATGGGTGAGAGATCCGCCGGCAAAATAAGAAAGGAGTATATTGACTTCCTGTTGTTCTCAGGTGGCAGAATATCAGCTGGAACAGACACAGGGCAAAAAGGACATGGGAGGCAAATATCTGACGAGCATAGAAGAACAAGAAGAAGAAGAAGATTGGGGTTAAGTGAAAGTGAGAACACACAGTATTTTTAATAAATATAATAAATCAGAATAAGTATAAGTACGAAAAATATTATGGAAAATATAGAGACATTAAGATAAGCTGTTGCGGCTTCTGTTCCCCTGCAATCTGCCCGAATTGATCTCGTTCTGCAACGTTCGACATTCTTTTGACTCGTGGTTGATGATTCCACAATAATTACATTTAATCTGAATATTATTTTTCCTGAAGCAGTTTGCTTCGTTATGGTTATTCCTACAGTAACCATATGAAAAGGGCACGCTCTCGTTGATATTTTGTCTAATTTAAGAAAAAAAGCCATTTTCTGCTTTCTTTCTTAAATTTAATAACTGTATTTCTTTTTCTTTTTCGTTTACCCGCGATTCCTACCTTAACACGGGGAGCTGGAAAAACCTCCCTCGGACGCGATAACCCACGGGGACGTAATTATTTCATTTTTTTAAAAAACTGGACCTGCCTTTGTGCAGCGATTTGGATCGCCGAGAAAAGTGCGATGTCCTTGATCATCCTTCCTTCCTTCCCGTCTTTTAGTTTCTTGCTTGCGTCTGCGGGGTACCTTGCACGCCATATATTCACTGCGGAGCGATTTAATTACCACGCTTCTGCCTCTCACGTAGGCTGTTTTCGCATAAATTTAAAATGACTTTAAAAAAAATTCCAAAAAAATCGATGTAATAAAACTTTATTAATGAACAAAAGTTAAAAAAAAATCTTCGAGATAACCATGCGCTCCGAGCGCTTGCCTCTCGAACACCTCATACTTAGCACCAATATTACGTGGGGTGGTCATCGTTCGGGGCTGGTTGTGAAGAGGATTCAAATAATGAAAGATCCGTGATTCTATTATATGTTCGTATATTTAAGTCTGGTTCGAGAGAGAGTAGTGTCTAGAAAGGTCTAAAATAAGTTAAAATAAGAAAAACAATTGTTTTAATCAATAAGCAAAATATAAACATTTAATTGCGAATATTAATGCGTATTTGTTTATTAACGATAATCAGAAATATGTACCTAATTTGGAGTAAGGAGTATAATATTAATCAATCTTTAAATTTTAACTTTTCAATTATTAACATTGTTAAAATATAATTATAAACTATAAACTAATTTAATTAACGTTTTAGTGCAAATTTATATATTTTTTGTTTTATAGCAAAAACGAGAAATTGAAGTATTTCTATTTATTCGAGCAATTGAAATATTTTCTATACTTTTGTTTGCGCTAATTATAATTATTTTAGCTGTAAGTTTACATATAAGAAAACTGCATGGGAGATGCATGAGAGCGAGAGAGATGACAGATGCGCGCTCTATCTTTCTCTCTCTCACTCTTACACAGTTTCCCATGCAAGCTTCAGTCCATTGAGGGTATAAAAGCATTTGCTCTGTGCAACGGACTCGTCTACGACCAGACCTTGGTGTCAGAGATGTATTCCACATTACTTTAAAAGATAAAATTTCACATACAAATTACACAAATTCTAAATCCTTTTTACGAACCTCAACCATTTTTAAAACAAAAATAAAAGAGAAGCACATTTATATTCAATTACAAAAGAAAAAGATTAAAAGAGAAATAATATCATTAAATAAAAAAAGTAAGAATAAATATTTGTATTTAATAATATTTCTGTAATGCATGAAAACTTAGAAGTTTAAAAATTTAATTAAAATACTTGTGGACCATCTGAGAAGTTAGGCGAGAAGTAGTTATCTTATACTAATATAATAAAGAGACAGCGTTTGTTTGTACACGTCACAAAATCTCAAAAACTACTTAACCTATTACAACAAAATTTTGATAAGATACATTTTTGGCATCGTGGAGTAACATAGGCTAGGTTTTGTATTAAAATATATCATAAATTATTAAAAAAAATAAATCAGGGACTACTTTACATACGCGTTGCGTAGTAATAGAGGGGAACAACAACGTGCCGCGGTCGGCCGGCGGAGTACTCGCACAGTCGCGCGCCGCCGTGAGGAAAGCAGAGTCGCACGTCTGCCACCAGGCGGCGACGTACAGCTGGTAGCGAACACTTACCTAAACAATTTTCGCCGAGGATATAAGTACGAGCGTGAAACCCGCTATGGAGCAAACCGTATATGAGTAAAATTTTTTGTACTCGATGTATTGAATCTTTCTTAACGAATATTCTTACTGGCGGTTTCGTTTTTGTAAATAATAGAAGCTCCTATTATTCTATTAAGAAATCTTAATCCCCTAATTTATTTATGTACCAGGTTACAAATCAAAATTATGCGAAATAATATTATAGAAACTACTATTCTCGCAGGCCCTGCAAAGGGCGAAATAACAATAATTCCTGGCATCTCGATGATCCCAACTGAGTTACCCTTCCAATTCAAAAGACTATAATTTGGATACAGGAACTCAGCGGCCAACATTAACAAATCGCGATGAAAAAAATACCTAAAAATTGCGTTTTGTTAGTAGCGTTATCGTTTTTAGAAAAAAATCGAAAAGTTGTAGCTATTCAATTCGGAGTAGAGTGGCTTGCGTTTACGCTAGAGATTGTTTAAAGATCCATAAATATGATGAAACGTTTGCAAAATTTTTGCGGTTCACATATATGCCCTGGGTTTTGGCATTTATTATAACTATAAGCAATAAAGAAATAATTTTGTTAAAAGATTATGAGCACTAAGATTCATAAGCGAATGTGTACAGCTGCGCAAGAGATCTAGGGATTTTTTTCTTTATACAACTTTCATTTAAAAACAGTTACTACTCCTAAATAAGGAAAATAAAGAAATAAAACAATTTAATATATTTTCTAATGATTATTTCTTTAGTAATACAGGCGAGTGCCGCAAGCAAACAACATTGGGTCGGGGGGTAAGGGGGTTTTGTTTATTATTATATTTCTATCATTTTTCATCAAATTTTATAAATCTATCATTAAAAAAAAAAAAACATTTTTAAATAATTATTACATTACATCTATGTGTTATAGCGCGGGCGAAGCCGCGACGGGGGGTGCTAGTAAATTAATAAAAACGCTTTTGGACCATCTATACTGGTAGGCAAAAATTCGCTAGATCTTAGCAAGTAATTCTGGACCATCCGAAAGGATAGGCGAGGATCTACTATAATTTATCTACCTATAAATAAATCCGGACCGTTCAGCAACTGCGAACTGGCAGGATTATTTATAATGATAGATTGTTAACATACAGTTTGTAACCAGAGTTTAATAAATAAAGCCGTTACCTACCCACGATAGTGGGTTCGGGTTTTTATCAAGGCGGGGGGGGGGCGCCGATGGCAAGTATGAGAACCACAGAGCGCAGACGAGCCTTCTATTATACTTCGAATTTGCTTTTGACCTCAAATTTTTTTTGACGATTTCTATTAATTTATGCTTTACATTGGTTTTATGAAGTTTTGCAGGCCTTAATTAATAGATTTAAATTTCTACTTTAATTCAAAAAAGTTTCATCCCCAAAGATTATTTTGTTCTGACGCTATCGTCAATGCTAATTTTCGAGCGACTATTTCCTTTCGTTAAATTTTCGGCTGACGTTATATATAGATATACAAATACGTACAAAAGGAGGGTTCAGACACTATATATAGATATACAAGTACGTACAAACAGAGGATCAGAATTCAGCCACTATACAGGGCGTCCCTGTATCTATACCGCAAAAGGATCCACCGAATAGAGGAGGAAATTCTAAGACATACGTAACTTTTCCGTTTTCCGATTAAATGCATAATTTTGGAGTTATAGGCAATTTAAAATTTAGAAAATCAACCAATCAGCTCCCGCCGCCGTTACCGCGCCGGCGACAGAGGAGAGAGTAGGCGGGGCTTCCGCGCTACGGCAGAAGCACCGACGAGCGGGTCAGAGAGCGTGCTTAACCTTCCCTGCTCTACTCGTTTAGCTGAAAACATGAATGGACACTGCGTTGTCCAAGTTTTCGGACGGGCAAGCGGCTTAACGCTATAAGTATACCTATAGGTATTGCATGTGTTCGTCCGCTGTCTTCGCACACGTGACACTTAACGCGGGCTTATATTGGTCGCGTACCCTGTACGAGTATGAATATTGTCTCTGAGGCGACTCAGCGTATCGATGCCTTATTCGCAAATACAAAATGGCGTGCAAATATCTATTCCTCTAAGGATTTGATCTTTACTTTTTTAAGAATTAAAATCTAGACTTGGATATTAAAATTAAAATAATATTAAATTAAAATAAATTCACTAAATCCATCTCGTTCATTAGAAAACTACTTTTTCTTATAATACTTTTCACACAGATTCTATGATGCATTAAGAATAAGTTTTTAAAATTACAGACTATAAACCATCTCCAAATTTAAATAATACAAAATTCATATATTTTTCAATTTAATCGGCCACAGGCTTGAATTTCGATACCTCAAGTGATCGTAAAATTAATCTAGCAGTGTTTAGTCTATGAAACTTTTTACACATACTCTATGATGCATTAATAATAAGCTTGAACAACGGCAATCATTAAACAGTCTCCAAATTTAAATAATTGATCTTGGATTATTAAATTTGGAGATGGTTTACAGTCTGTAATTTTAAAAACTTATTCTTAATGCATCATCGAATCTGTGTGAAAAGTATCATAGACTAAACACTTCTAAAATTATTTTAAGAGCACTTGGCGTACCGAAATTCAAGCCTGTGGCCGATTAACAGCATGTTAAAATTTATTGATCTTGGATTATTTAAATTTGGAGACTGTTTACTGATTATAATAATAAGCAATTGCCTTTTTTTAAACATAAATCGTTTCAAGCTCGTGGATTTCTGAATAAAAAAAGTGGTTTTCTAATGAACCAAATGGATTTAGTGAATTTATTTTAATTTAATAGTATTTTAATTTTTATATCCAAGTCTAGATTTTAATTCTTAAAAAAGTAAAGATCAAATCCTTAGAGGAATAGATATTTGCACGCCATTTTGTATTTGCGAATAAGGGTACGCAACCAATATAAGCCCGCATTACGTGTCACGTGTGCGAAGACAGCAGACGAACACATGCAATACCTATAGGTATACTTATAGCGTTTAGCCGCTTGCCCGTCCGAAAACTTGGACAACGCAGTGTCCATTCATGTTTTCAGCTAAACGAGTAGAGCAGGGAAGGTTAAGCACGCTCTCCGACCTGCTCGTCGGTGCTTCTGCCGTAGCGCGGAAGCCCCGCCTACTCTCTCCTCTGTCGCCGGCGCGGTAACGGCGGCGGGAGCTGATTGGTTAATTTACTAAAGGAGGACGCCGACGAATGCGTAGAAAATAAATAAACCTAGATAAACGTACCAAATTTTTTTATTCTTTAGAGCTGATCAAAATATTAATATTGGAATAAAATTTAATCAGGGAAAATGAGCGGAAATATAAAAGAAATTCAAGTCAATTTTGTTAAAATGAGTGAAAAACTCAAGATTTCATCCGACATCTAGTATTAAAAATTAGAAAAAATCATTTTTTTTATATTTTCCACTTCATAAAGAAGACATTTTTTATTCAAATACTTCAGAGTTTAGGGATTCTTTGTCCTGAAGTCGATTTTATAGGATTCATGCCAAGTTTGACTATGGGCCGCTACCGGCATCCTCCTTTTCAATTGCCTATAACTCCAAAATTATGCATTTAATCGGAAAACGGAAAGTTACCTATGTCTTAGAATTTTCTCCTCCATCCGGTGGATCCTTTTGCGGTATAGATACGGGGACGCCCTGGATATCGATACACTTTGGAAATTTCGATAAATATGCTCAACGTCGCGAGAGGAGAAATACCCACGAAATATGAGGATTATGGATGTGAGGATGTGGCACGACGGGGGAGGTGGTTCCTCACAGCCACCGCCGGTGGCTAACCGCTCCACCTCGTCTAGGAGCTGGCCGAGCTCCACGTCGTCGTTCGTGGCGATGGTAGTGGTTACTGTGCGGGCGGCGAGCTCATGTTCGCGGATCGCGATGTCCATCTGCATCGCAGTGATGGCGGCGTCCACCCTCTGCAGCTCCTCGCTGACGTCCTCGCGATGCGGGCGCTTCTGTCCGCGTCGATGAAGATGATGGTGGAGGTCGCGGTCGTGGCTCCTCGGCGTCTGGGTGTATCTGGTTGAACGGCGACGAGGCGTCTGCCTGCCTCTGCCGTTGGTGTAGCGGTCTTCCACCTTCTCGTACTGGCTTTCCTCACCTTTGTGCACATGACGTGCAGCCGGTGCCACTCTACCTTGATGAAGTCTCCGTCGGAGGTCTAGGTGGCTGCATCACAGCATGCCATCCGTTCCATCTAGGTGCTTACACTCTTTGTTGTTGCTTGACGGCTCATGGTGGAGTATGAGATTGAGCGCAGGGCCTGCTTTTTTAAGGGTTGGCGCGTAGCACCGCCGAAAGCTCCCGAAAGCACGCTTGAGTGGGGGTAGCGAGCGGCGAGCCAGTCGCCGATGCTCCGTCTCTCTCGCAGCCGCTGGTGCTCGGTCTCTCTTGCACCCTCTAGTGCGCTCTCTCACACCCTCCCCCGCTTGCTCGGCTGACGCGGTTTGTTTACTTACCTGGCTCCAAAACGCCGGGTTTTAAACCCTTTAAATTTTTAACACGGCGGACTTCAAAAACTCTGTAATTCATAAATTCTTTTTAGCTCTTCCACTGCATCTTTTTTGTTAATTCTTTCGCGTACTTTCTTCGTATCACTAGCGCTATCTCTTTTTGTCTTTTCTTAGTTATTCATTAATTATTATATATTAATTAATTATTATTTGTTTATTGAATTATTTAAATTAATGGATGTGATATAACATGTTTTACAATAATGTATATATATATAATTTTAACGTTTGTAACGTATTAATATATCTTAATATATTAATTATTACTTGGAAAAATACGGTTTTAAATTAGATATGTGAAATTTTTCTCTTTCTTTTTCAGTTTTATTATTGTATAATAAATACTTGTCCGTGTTAACTATTTCTTTCACTGTGTATGGTCCTTCGTACACATTAAAGAATTTCGCTATTTTATTATCGAATGCGTCTGAGATATTTAACGCTTTGACTAATACTAAGTCGCTGATATTGAACGTGTAATGCGTTTTATTCGCGTCCTTTTTATCGGCACGTCTTTTAATCTTCCCGTGCATTTTTTCGCGTGCTAAGAAGATTTTTCTTTCGAAAGGAGTGTCTATAACTCGCGGTATTTTAATGCACTTTTCCCAAAAACGTGTAGGCGTGATATTCAAATGCAGCTCGATGGGCGTGTATCCGGTTGCTTCATGGTGCGTTTCATTCATGATATTGTCGATTATTTTCACGTATCGCGCCCATCCGCTATGCTTGTTTTTTACAAATGTACGGAAAAATCTTCCAAGTTCGCGGTGCATGCGCTCGACTGCGTTGCTATGTGGATGGCGGATTGAAGAGCATATTGGCTTTACGCCTTCTTCTTCTAGCTTTTTCAGCCATTTTTCCGACGTAAACTCGTGCCGTGATCGGATATAATCGTAAAAGTATTCAAAAATCATCGTATATGTTTTTTTTGCTCCTACTTGTCCGTAAATTTCATGTGACTCTGTTATCAATTGGTTAATTATTGATTTTGGCAATACTATTTTAAATCTACTTGGCGTTATTTTACATAGTAATTTTTGGTGTAACGCGTATCGCTTTTTCATATTATAGTCGTTTGAGTTTATTTTACTAATAATATGAGCAATAATTGGATCCTCTTTTTGTAGTTTTTCAATATTTTTAAATTTGTTTTTTAAATCGCGGCTCGGGCTTTGCCCATGTAACGCGGCGATTATTATTTCCGATTTATTTTTTGCGTTATCGTAGTTTTCGCTGTAGGCGCGATTTAGGTAGTCGGCTACAGCGTTCTTCTTTCCGGGTAAATATTCCGGACTTATATTATAATCTTGTATAGCTAAATTCCAACGTCGCAAACGTGCGTTGTTGTATTTGCAATTTCCTAGGAAGGTGAGTGCTTCATGATCTGTACGCACGATGATTTTAGGCGTGCCTTTTAAATACGTGTCTAGTCTATTCAATGCCCAGCCGATCGCGAGAATTTCTTTTTCCGTCGTAAAATAGGAGCTTTCGCTTCCTTTTAAGGTACGACTGATAAACGTAATTATCACTTCCTCGCTTTGATCATCGAGTTGTGATAGGACTGCAGCTATTACAAGATCGCTTGCATCTTGTAATAGCTGTAGTTAAAATATAAGCTTTTTTAGGGTCTGCAAATTTTAAAATTATATTTCTGTCAAAAAGGTCTTTTATATCGTCGAACGCTTTTTGATGCTCTACGGTCCATTCGTATTTTACGCCTTTTTTAAGCAAGTTTACTAACGGGATCGTGTGTTTAGAATAATTATTTACGAACTTAGTATAAAAATTGACGAAACCGAGAAAAGCTTGTAGCTCTTTAGTATTTCTTGGCATTTTAAAGTTTTTAATAGTATTTATTTTATCTGGCTCGGATTTTAAACCATCGGCCGATATTATAGTCCAAGGAAATGGACTTCGCTCTGCGCGAAATTTGATTTCGCGAAATTTATTCTTAAATTGTGTTTCGATAGTCTTTCGAATAATTTATGTAGGTGCATTCAATGCATTTCAAACGTATCGGATATTACAAAAAGGTCATCTACAAATGACAATAAAAAATCGTTAAAGTCGTGAATAGCTTCGTCTAGACCGCGTATTAACGCTGCGCTGCTTGTTTTTAAGCCAAATGCAACTACATTGTACTCGTATACGCGATTATCGCACTTGAATGCAGTGTATTTTCTGCTTTTTTCGGCGAGCGGTATCTACCAAAAACTCATCGTTAAATCTAGTGTAGACATGAATTTTTTATTTTTACATTGCGCGAATATTTCTTCAACTCCCGGCGGCGAATCGTAATCATTAATTAATTTATCATTTAGTTTACGCGCATCTAAGCATATTCAAATAGAATCATCTTTCTTTTTCACAATTACTATCGGATTTATGTAAGGACTCGAGGAACGTCTTATTATTCCGAGATTTAACATTTTATCAATTTATTTTATAACTTTGTCTCTATACGATAACGGAATCGGATAAGGTTTACAATAAAAGGGTAATTCGTCTTTTAACATTAGTGTGTATTCATAATTTGTTAATAGACCCGGGCGTTTTTCAAACACGATTTTATATTTATTGATGAGATTACTCAATTCTTGCTTTTGCAATTGATTTAAGTTTTTATTTGTATGTATTTTCTCGACGATTTCTTTATGTGAAATATCGTACGAGTAATCATATAATTTTTCGGTTAAATGCTTTTTGTAAAATTCATTACCGTAATCGTCGCACTCTTCGTTTTCGAAATCTCCGTGCATGGCGATTTGCATAGAGGAATACTCTTTTGAGCTCATCCCTACGCCTATAAACGAGATTTTTTCGTCTTCTTCATCAATTGTTAAATTTATTCTATTATCACGCGTGTCTATCAACATTTTTAATACTTTCTTTGTATCGAACCTGATTATATAATCTTTGATTAGCTTTGGAACTACAATAAAAATTAGCGTAGTTTCTAAACCTCCGAACTTCGTTCTGAAAGAGACTTGAAATTTTAAACGCGTAGATTTCGCGCCGGTTGCGCCTTTAATGATGTTCCCGCTTATCGGAGTTTTGGTCGCGTCTTAAATTTATCAATATTTACGAAATATATGATCGCAGACTTTTTAAACGAATTCGGCCTCGGTATATCCTAGCTCCAGTTCTTTTGCTAAACCAAAAACGTATCTCGCGTAGATAACGCGATTGAATTTCCCGTTTGGACGGTATTCACCGAATTCTACTCGGCGTTTAGCCGTTCGCTGCACGGCCGCGTTCCAATAGCGTTCTTTAAATCTTTTGCAAAAATCTTGATAATTTTCGGTATCATCTTGCTGGAGATACCACCATTCCTGGGCGGAATCTTCCAGCGCTTG
>UELU01080468.1:0-15514 GCA_900490025.1 Megastigmus dorsalis
CCTGGGTACACTATTAGATACATGATAGGTTACTCTGATAAGGCTTTTGAGCTAATACCTGATGGGGAGGAGGAAGCTGATGGTGATGAACCTGCAAAGAAGCGCTTTCGAAAATCACTTGTGTTTAAACGTTTTACCTTTGAGAGGCTAAAAGCTCTCACCCAATGTATAGATTATATAGTAAAATATTTGTTAGGCGTTTCAAAAGGTGCCAATTGTATATTAGATTCACTTGTAAATTAAGCTAAAGAGAAAATACAGAACGACGAAAATTCGCAATGTACCTATTTTATTAGCGGAAACGTAGAGTATGCGCTACGGTCTATCGATGATAGTTTTGTACATAATCTAGAGAACTCCTTAAAGGAGCTTAATGTACATATGGCAACCGAAGACATATATATCGTCGTGTATGAGTTTGCTAACTTATACTTACGGTCTCTGGTTATATTCTTAAATGAATCTGTACATAAATAATGACA
The DNA here is from genome assembly GCA_900490025.1 of Megastigmus dorsalis. Lineage (NCBI taxonomy): Eukaryota > Metazoa > Arthropoda > Insecta > Hymenoptera > Megastigmidae > Megastigmus > Megastigmus dorsalis. The sequence goes on from UELU01080468.1 coordinate 483, forward strand.
ATAAATGTTGTTTAAAATATTTATTAATCTATTTTTTGACTACTTACCTTGTACTACCCCTCGACCTATCCTATCTTCCGTCGACCTCACTTAATCATTATATATTTGAAATTATTTATTTATCTTTGGAATTCATGTATTATTAATAACTGTTTCTCTATATAAAAGTTAATATACTTACACTAGTAGTAGTAATAATGATAACAATAATAGCGATAGTATTTACCATGCTGGTTTTTGCAAGCTTGCAAAATATGCAGTTGTAGTTGGTGGGGGTATGTGATGGTGGTGGGGGCTAGCTGACTTTTGCAAATTTGCAAAATATACAGTTGTAGTGGGGGAGAAAGCCGTGGTGGGTACCTAGCTACACCCCATCGAAGCATTCAGTCTCTATGCAGCCGTCGCCGAGGGAACATCACAACTTGGGTAGCTAAAACTCTCTCTTTTTGCATGCATGCGTGTGCATGTGTTTGTGTGTGTGTTCGTGCGTGATTGCGTGCGCGGCTGCGTGATTGCGTGCGTGGCTGCGTGATTGCATGATTGCGTGATTGCGTCGTGTGTTTATGCGTGATTGCGTGCATACGTTCGGTTGTTCGTGATTGCGTGCGTGCGTTCGTGATTGCGTGCGTGCGTTCGAGTGCGTTCATGATTGTGTGCGGGCGTTCATGATTGCGTGCGTGCATTTGTGGGCATGGCTCGTGCGCGTGCGTGTGAGTTCGTGCGGCACTATGGCTAGTGCGCGTGCGAGTGCGAGTTTGGCACTATGGCTCGTGCGCGTGTGAGTGCGAGTGTGGCACTATGGATCGTACGCGTGCGAATGTGTGTGTGTGGCACTATGGCTAGTGTGCGTGCGAGTGTGGCATTATGGCTCCGTCAAAACAAACCTGTCCTCGTAAGAGGTTAATGACCCTGTCTCAAGGTCAAGTTTGTTGTGACGGGCCATAGTGCCACTATAACTACTTTCGTGAAATTCGATATTTTCGCAAAACTCCTTGTAAGTAGGCTACTACTGGCTGTAGTAGAACAATATTCGCTTAAACGGTGTGTCGCTCATACGATCAATATACTTGAGAAAGTTTTTTACAAATACCGTTTTACCGATGTTTCCAGCGCACATCCATTTTTTCGATTAAACAGCTCATACTTCCGTCAGTTTTACTTAGAAATCTCTCTCGAGGAACTTGATGTGGACGCGCACGGAAGGGTCTAGCGCTTGCCAAAGACCAGCCATATTGGTCACATACGTGCACGGCTATAGCGTTAGCCGGGGGCTAATCATCTAGCTCGCATGCGTTATATTGTTTGCATAACTCGAGAGCTGGGATATACGTATATTTTCGCTATCTGTCAGTCTTTGTGTGTGTGCGTGTGCGTGCGTATGTACGTGTTGCGTGCGTGTGCATGTGTGTGTATGTGTGTGTGTCTGTGTGCATGTTAGCGAAATAATTTAGCAATTATCTTAAAATTAAGTAAACTTATTTCAATAATTTTGCACGGATTTAGGACTTGTGATCGTAAGGATAGCTCTTTTCGGTCGACAGAACGCGTGATGTTATAATGTTATAATGCGCTATACGTCTTATCGCATGATAAGTTACAAACAGCGGAGGTATTATCCCCTTCACGAGCTTGCACACGGAATCAAAATTAATTTTCTCACTTACGGTAGAGTTTAAACGTATACATTTTATCTTACAAGCGCAAGACACGGTGTTATTTGGTGTTAAAAATGAATATGGATAAAATTTTGGGCCACTGGAGACAAATAATATTATGTGCATGCTGCTACCATAGCGGGTCAATTCATCGGTAAGATCACATAGGAATAGCACTTTTGGCGGCTCATGAGCGCCACTGCCTTCTTTATGTACGTATATAATCGAGTCCTTATTGTGATACAGAACGCGCTCTTCTATTTGCTCTAGGTATGAGAAAAGCTTTAAGTGGGCAAGTGCTGTGGTGTATGCTGCGACGGCAATATTACATAACGGTGAAGACTCAACAGCGTCATCTTCGTAGTGATAGTTCACATAAATAGTGTTATCATCGACTGGTAAAACAGAATGTGACTGCCTCAACATCAGGACTGGTAAACATTTGAAAAAGTTTTTCCGGTTCACTTGCTGGCACCTCGGTCCTCGTCATATTCTCTCTTTGGACAAACTTGCCCCACAAAGAGTTGAGACACAACTTTGCTACCGATCGTAATCCTGCATTGAACTCGATTTTTGAATTCGGTTTCTATGAAGTTTAATGTTCTCCTGACGCTCAAATTCAGCAATATGTCGGTTCTTTATGTCCTCATCGTTGTCGCCCTCTAGTGGATAACCCGAAGCGTATGTCTTTTAGGTGAAAATTTTGTCGATTAAGCGTGAAAGTGACTACCTTTACCTGGGATTTTACTGAAGTGTTTAATTTTATATGACTATAGTTCAAACACTTTTCTGACAATGTAACCCAGTTCTACAGCTTTTTTCACCTCGCCTTCCACTCACCTACTGATAAAAACCCTTTTCTCCATATCCTTATGACTATATTCGCTTTGATTTTATGTATCAGTACACAAACTGCATAGTGGGAAAACAGCCTACTGTGCTTTCTGACAGGCAGTACTAGATAATAGACTTTGCTTGGTGGCAGTACTTCACACATGATCAAGCCTTCAATGCCCGTTATTAGGACCGATCAGCTGATGGCACTCCTCTTCACCAATGTACAGAGTAGGATGACCGACGGGGCATCGGCCATATGTAAATATGTGAGGATACAGGGAGCACACATCAACGTACTTGATAGTTTCTCCCTCTTTTGAATCATATGATTTCGCAGTGTTGCCTGTTCTACCACCATTTTTGTGTTTTCTCCTTAATGTCATCATCATCATCTCCTCATTTTATGCGCATTCACAATAAAACTGACACGTCTACTTCTCAATCAGATGGTAGACAGCTGTTTTGATTTTTTCCGACATCTTGATCGTACTCGCATACCGCTCAGCCATTGTACTCGCATTAACCAGAGTCATAGTCCTACTCGTGGTTGTAGCATCTAAAGTACCTGTGCCAGTAACAGCCGTGAAATTGTAAACCGTTCTACTACCATCATTAAATTCGCAATGGCCATTCACTGTAGGTCCATCCGCTAGTCGCTTTTCTCTAGATCGTAACGAATATTGGATTTGCTGATTCATCATCTTCTCCATCCAACAGAGCTACTGAAGTGCCTTTAAAGACTGTTTCTTGCACAGTCCATACCTTCCCTGCGAAATAATACCTGTAGTATCAGGTTTCAGAAATGTTTTCCTATATACCCTCATATCCACATACAATGAACGACGTCTCTAGTGGAAATAATAACTGAGCCGAAATATGCGAAAATGTGCCAAAGTGTGTCCAGGTATATAAAATTGAAACATTTGGCACATTTTCGCACATTTTAGCACATTTTCGCACATTTTGACATGATTTTACACAGTTAGCTGCAAAAACATTTCGAATCAAGAAAATTTTTGTTGGAATTGTACATTTACACAAATTTTAGCACAGTTACGCACATTTAGGTACATTTTCACACATTTTAGCATAATTATGCACATTTAGCATAGTAGTGCACATTTTAGCACATTTCAGCAGAATATGACACATTATGGCATATTTCGGCAGAGAATGGCACATTTGGATACCGATATTGTGTAGGTGCTGGGTGCTTTACAAAAATACAAAAATACGATATATTCTATTTTATTTTATAATCATAATATAAAATATTGTTCAGACCAATTTTTATTAATAAAATATTTGATTTCAATTAATAATATCGTGAAATAATATAGAACACAGAAAAATATAGCAGAATATTCGTAAATAGCATAAAATTATCGTGAAATAGCGAAAAATATTGTTACATATATTATTACAAAAGATTTTACAATATAAGGACGTTTTTAAATCTTGTTTTGAGCACATTTTTGATAAAAAGTAAGTTAATTTTTACATTTTAAATACAACAAAATGTTTTTAAGAATACTTATAATAACTATAAATACAGCTTATTATTTGAACAAGTTTTGAATTAATATATTTTCCTATTACACCATTATTAATACTTACAATATAATGATCCTTTCTTGAATAAACTAATATGCAGAGTCTATGTAACAATGAATGCTCTATAACATCTAAAACCATTGGCTGCTGGTGATCGATAAGATAATAATGTGTTACATTATTTACGATTGAATTATCATTTGTTACATTGATAAGATGAGAAAATATGAATACATTATAGTCGTTTTTATATTTAATTTTGTAAATTTTCGAAAAAATGCCAAATTGTTTGTTTTAAGTTTCTATTATACAATCATTCGTTCCTATTGGTTTTCTATATTGACAAATTGAATAGCGACATCCTTTATAAATCATTTTTGAAAACTTTTCACAATCTTGTATTTCTACAATATCTATTAATTTTTCAAAACATTTTTTTTCTTCCGTTGATAAAGTAGATTTTTTACCCTATCCTATAAAAACGCAGTCGCTGACTTGGCAGTAATTTTTTAGACTTATTCTCTGTAAACTATCACAGCACTTTTTTGTTCTGTCGGAAATATTATCTGTATTTTGTAAAAGTGGTACTTGTTGATACATCAATAATCTATACAATATCTATTGAGCTATGCAATGGTGGCAACGCTCCATCTAAAGAAGTGATTTGTTTTGACTTTCAAATAGAAAGATGCCTGCAGAATGTAGAGGTCCCGAGTTTTTAACTGTGTCAATCCAGTGCAATAACAAATTAACTTTATAATGCACTAGCATGCCCCGTCGCGGCTTCACCCGCGCTGTAATGCATAAATGTAATATAATAATTGTTTTACTTTTTTAATGATAGATCTATAAAATTTCTGAGTATATGACATTCTTTGTTACGTTTCTATTTTTTGGTAAAAAATAAACTGATTTTTAGAGTTACCAGTCCTTTAGAGACTCACATATAATTTACCATGGGAAAAATAATCTGATCGTTAATCAATTTCTACATATTTAAACGTTGGACCCTGTAACTTGTTAATTGTAATAGCGAAAGAAGGTTTGATAGGAAATTGTAGTATTTTGAATTGGAAGGGTGAGTCAGTAGGGATCATAGGGATGCGAGGAATTAGTGCTATTTCACCCTTTGCAGGTCCTGTGAGAATAGTTATTTCTATAATATTATTTTGCATAATTTTTATTTGTAACCTGGTATCATTGCATAAATTAGGGGGATTAAGATTTCTTAATAGAATAATAGGAGCTCCTATTTTGAGGCAAAGTCGGTGCGGAGGGAAATCTGCTGTGTCAAGAGAATTTAAAAATTCTGGTGGATAATGCACAGCATCGTCAGTGTTTAAAACTGTGTCAATAGATTTATATTCTTTAAATTCTCCTTCTAACTTTTCTAAAATAATATTATTTATTTCAAAAGCTCTGACGTGTTTCTAGGTGTTATTATTGCTCTTTCACACAACCGTTCAAAAGATTGTGAAGGAATATTTTTAGTCCTAAGTAGTTAATAAGTTCAGCTTGTCTTAACGTTGAATCGTACGGGTTGCAAATAGTTTGTTCACCACGGATAGGTGTAGGCATGCCATAGTCGCATAAATATTTACGACTAAGAGTCGCCACTTTGTCTTCAATCTGAATAAGCCCTTGATTAAAAATATCGTCAGTGAAAGATGTAATTAAATTATTATTTTGTTGTATTATGTGAAATATATCTTCACAAAAGTTTTGTTTGAAAGCATCCAACAATATAGAAGGTTGAGAAGGTTCACCAAACACCAAAATAATTGCAAACAGATCTCGTAACTTTGATGGGAATTTTTATACAATAGCATCAATAATAGTTTCCTTCCATTGATTATCATTTTCCAGAAGACCAAGTCCAGCGCAAGCAGATTGAAACGTCGGATGAAGTACACCATTAACAGTTCGCAGATCTTCAAATGATGTAGGATCACGAATGTGGTGTAGTAACATTCGCAAATGAAAGCATTCACCCTGATTTGGATGAATAGTGTAAAATCTTCCACGCTTTCCCCTTGAAAATTTATGTTTAATCCACGTATGATAGCTAGGAACTTCAACATATAAAAGCGTTTTCCAAATTCTTCTGTTTTACAAAGATTAAAAAATCCAGTAAGAGTAGTTTTCCGTGGATTGTTAATAACATCATGAATGTTTTTAGAAGTAAAATGAACAGGTTGATTATTATTTTCTAAATAAACAGCTAAGTGTATAAAGGCTGGAAATCGCTCATGAATTGAAAAATCAAAACATCGCCAAGTAGCTTCTGAAGTACACATGTATCGCCCATTGAGATATTTTTGCAACTCATCCATTTGATTTTGAACGGAAAATGTAGCTTGATCCAATTTTGTTTTAGGCATTTTATCTCTTTATTATATTAGTATAAGATGAATCGTTTGGCATATAAAATTTCGAAAATCACAAAAAATTTATCAATAGTGCACGAGCATTTTTTAACATACGTGGATTAATGAAGTCTTGTGCAAGTATATTCATTGCACCAACAAACATACCGAAATTATTTAAATACTTTTTTTTTAAAATACGACAAATCATTGAATAAAAGATTAACCATGAAAGCCACTCTGAGACTTTCCACACATTTCGCTCTCTGATACTTCTCGCTTTATTCGCGACGCACGTTGAAGTCCTAACTGATAATAGTCTGCTATCAAGAATGTGCAATTTATCTGGAGTATCTATGTAGTAATCCATTTTTGCGCTGGTTAATATTATTTTCGTATACAACTCTGTCACTCCTAATAAGCACGAAAGCATAAAATATAGTATCATACTTTTTACCAGACCATTAAAGCTGAAGGGCCCCAAACGTCAGTAACATCTCCTTTGTCAAGTACATATGCAATAAGCATTTTGTTTTTAATATTTTTTAATTTTAATCGAGGTAAAAGTACGCGGACGCGGGGCTAGAACCCACGACCTCAGGATCCAAAGGCGCGTTCCTTAACATTGAGCCAACTCCGCACTGGCCTCGACTCAGCTACAGATCCTACCGACTACTTCATGCCGGTATCACAGGGATCTACCATTCGCCGAGTAGCTTTTCAAATCCGCGGCCGTTATAGCATATATATATTCATATCTGGCTCTGTTCTTGCCATTCAGAGTCCTGCCAACATTATGTTTTTTCGTCTCAAGCATTCTGGTAAATCATGCAACATAATCGGCCAAACTGATATTTTAAAACAATTCGATGCTTGCCAGCCATTAGCATTAATTGTATAGAAAAAATTAAATTCATTTCCTAATAAATCTTCTTTGCTAGCACATTCTCTGTAAATATTTCCATCGTAAAAGTTTTATCTGAAAAAGTTTTTTTAATTGTTCTTTTATGTCAACTTCAACACAGAAGGAGCCAGCGGAAGATGTATTTACTTTAAAAGCACAATCGCACATTATAGTCTTTAAACTTGAATTTTTTCCCAAGTATTTATTGCAATTACAGCATATCATGTGGTACATTACACTACCAATATTGAGCTTAAAAAAATTCTGCAGCATATGCTTTGTTACTGGCAATATGTTTTTATTAAAAATATCATTAAGTAGTTGTACCATGTCTAGCATGTAAATGAATGACATATAGCCAGTCTAATACAATACAGTAATAGAAATTGGTGTTTACATACGTTCATCAAACTGTTCAGTATCAATGTTTTTGTTTAACTAAAACAAATAAAATGATTAACAACTTATTATATTGAATCGTTGTACTTGAGTGAGCCACCACGAGCACTGAATTGTACAAAGAAAATTTCAAATTACTCCCCACGAGCCCCGTGCTATGCCACAAAAATTGATTCAATCCGCGTGGTTCCTCGCCGGCTCGAAACTGCGTTACGACAGAGGACATTCGCCGAGCAATCGTCATTTGGGGTAGCGATCTACGAGCGATGCTCACTTCCTTCTCAGTAGATTAGCGAATGGTTGGGCAGTGTAAGCATAAGCACGAATTTTCAAGTTTAAGAATATAATGTACGCGTGAAGCGCCGCCAGCCGTCCCAGAAACCACCCTGAAAATCATGGAAATGGCCGCGGCATCGTCCCGAGTTGATGCCGTCGCAGCTGCCACAAAATCAAAAAAGAAACCCGAGTGAGACTGCAACCCAATAGGTGAGGACGGTTACGACCACCACTGTCGCGAGAAACGCCGAAAACCGCAGCACACTACGCAAAAAACATCCACATCCGCTCGCGTGTTCGCGAAAAACCGAAAGTCCTCTGACTGATTTGAATACGGCCTTGCTTCGTCCTCTTCCACGCGTTATAGCATAGATGGCTTACACCACTAACCTAAATCGTTGAAAAGAATCACCAAATCCGCTGGATAACCCGGTGTACTCTCTCTCTTGCAATAATCTCTCGACTTCTATAATAATCGCAGCTACTAAATTGGACTACAGCCGAATCACGTTCGTATCGTCGTAGGTTCGGGCAGCGAGTGGTCGAAGTGAAAATCGACTCGACTCGACTTAACTCATGCGGTTGCGTCTCTCGCTATCCTACTCGCACTTTGCTGGTAGTCAGCCTTATCATTTACCAGCGTAGTCCTTTTGGAAAAGGACTATGTCAGTATTTGGACAATCACCGAAGACTCAACTCGCACGCGAGTTTAATTTCGAACTTGAAATCGCCGAGGTTGTGGAGAGCCGGACTTGTCTCCATAATAACTCCCGTTGATGACGGGTATTAGGCCACGGCCCTCATTCTGTGGCGAACAGTCAGCGTTTGGTCCCGATAAAGTTGCCCTACGAGTTCAAAGTGTACGCTAGTCATACGGAAGACGTCATGAATTAAAAGACGGTACTCCGCAAAGTGCACCAGTGCTCAGGAGAGTGCTCGGGGACTGGCTGCCCTTGTGTATCCTATCCCTACATCCCTGTCCTAACCCTTTGGAGTGCATCTCCTCATGCCGGTTATTTACCCGTTACAGTCACCCTCCCTAAACTACACTAAACCACCCCCCCTACTTAGAGTAGGCCTGCCTTCTGGGGTCAAACTCTAATTTACTCTACATATAAAAAAATTGTACTCATACGCCTCTTTTCCGCGACCGTGGATCCATGCGAGCACTCTCCGTTACCGCTAGGAATTATTCTTAAACCTATACGTTATTACAATAACCGACGCTATACCAATATCATTCCGCAGTGCCTTCCACCAACTTATTTTGTTACCCCATTATCGATTGTGTTCAATCATGGACGGGAGGAACTGGTTTCGGACCGGCCGGCGAAGACTGAGCGCGCCACTTCCACCTGGACGTCCCTGGGCAGATGTTGGATGCTTGCTATCAACCACCTTATCTTCTCACTGCCGGGCTAGGCAGCGTCGGGGGTTGGTCCCATCGGCTGACTCATCATGGTGTCTGCGGAGCCTCCAATGACTAGACAACCGCCGAGGAATCCTTCCATCTGGAGCGGGGGCGTACTGCGGCCGGGCGATCCTTACCGGCCTTATCATTTGTCCTCTTCTTGGTGGTGGGCGGACGGGCACCTCCCTCGCCCATTAACTGCCCTGAGGCAGCATGGCCCTCTGCCTCTCGTAGCCTCTATCTCCGTTCCATGAAATGAATGTGCGCATCCGCACAACGGGGGCAGCCTCTTAGGAGTTGAGGTCCCATTCCAGGGGTTTATTCCCCCATGTCTCGATGGATACCAGGCAGGGCCGATGCTCCTCAGTTGCGCGGGTCCCTGATGTGGCCGGTATTTCGAAAAGGGATTCCCCTTGGTGGATGAGGATGGGGATTTGAGAGCGTTCACCTTGCCGGAAATCTTCTAGGGGTATGTATTAAAATATCAGTAATATCTGATATATATAAAACTATATTTAGGCTGTATACATCCTCGTTGCGTCTGCGAGACGAATAGCAGAGTGGGGAGAGCGAATGAGGCGCCGCGTGTCGACGCGTGTACATAGGAATAACTAGCCGAGTGGTAGTTAGTTGTCTTACGAAGCTACTCAAAGACAGACGTACATGCGTTCGCTCTATTATCATTCTTTTGTATGAATGTTTATTCTTTTCTAATAAAGTTCCATTTATTTGTTCTAAACAATTAACATCACAGACTTTAATTTATTAACTTATCAGTTGTAACAATATGGCCTCTAGCTCCTCGGCATAATTGGTCTTTTCGACAGCGACGGAAGGGCGAAGAGACCTGGACGTCGCGGGGGGTAGTGCCGCCGTGGTTGGGCAGAACTTGGCCATCGAGCGGTGTTCCTCCCTAATTCTGCCGCCACGCAGCACTCTTCCTCGATGCAGCTGAAACATAATCGTGATTTAGAGTCCCGAACAGGGAGAGAAGGAGTGACAACACAATACCGTCACACAACTTTTGGACTATCACAAGCACCATCTCCGCTACTACAAGGAATCAATGGAATACGCGCGGCGTGATGTATCTTTTCAACTCGGATACATGTACTTTGTAGTTGCGCCGATCACTCCCGGTCTCGAGCACCTATACAGAGGGCGACTTGATCTCGGTCACTTCGAATGGTCCATCGTACTTCGGGGCGAGCTTCGCTCGATAGCACGTGTACAAGGCGCATTACCATACCCCCTACGTTAAACGTCATCTCTCAGCGTCGCTTGTTGTATTGTCTCGATTACGTTTCGCGGGCCTGTTCCATATTCCTAGAATCCAGGTTTCGCGAGGCCTTTTGAACCGATCGGTTCAGGCAGTTTCATCTAGCTTCTGTCTCAGTCCCGACGACTCGACTTCCCGACTCAGGCTCATTACTCGAAGAGTTTAAAAACGCGGACGACACTTTAGTGCTGGATTGCACCGCGGTGTTAATCGAGTAGCGCAACTCGTGCAGGTATTGGTCCCGATACCGATGTTCTGTCCCGACAAAGGTGGCTATCATCGTCTTCAGCGTCCCATGGCTGTATTCAACCGGATTTGCCTGTGGGTGATAGGGCGGGGTCATGGTCAATTTGGTTCCGTACTCATCTAGGACTGACTTCAGGGTTTTGTTGTCAAATTCATTGCCATTATCGATCAACAGGAAGTTCGGTGTTTCCTATCGAAATAAAATTAACTTCTGGAGTGCCCTCGCTATCGCTTTGCCGTCCGCTTTACGCAGGGTCTTCAATTCTACCCAGCGGATAAACGGGTCCTGGAACACTAGTAGATATTTGTACTGGCCCTTTCTCTGTGGAAATTGCATCATATCGGCCGTCTGCACGGCCCATGGCCGTTCAATGACTGGGTGACCCATGAGCTTTGTATCTCTGGTATTCTACGCATTCTGTCACGAATTTATGCACAGGACAATACTCTCTTGCCAGCTGACCATAGGTCTTCTCGATTCCCAGGTGTCTCGAAGATACGTCCCGATGCATCCTGCAGTACCCGATGTTCTTTCGGCCCGACTAATCACCATTTCTCTTCTGGAAAAAGGATCAGATGCAGTGTCGGGTCCTTCCTATAGCAGTACAAACGGTTGCCTTCTTCTTTTCAATTGGGAACTTTCTTCGAGGTGACTTGGACCTGTGCCAGACTTTCGAGGTATCATTGTTCGCTTATCTCGACAAATTAATTTTTCGCATTTAAAATAAAGAAATTTAAGAAAACTCAAAAAACACTCGAATTTTTTCCGAAAATGAGCTATAAATTTTTCGTAAGTATCTCTGGACAAATTTTGATGAGAGTTTTTGAAAAATGAAACTTTTATCCATAGAAAACGTAATTTTCAGAATTATTTCTAAGAGGTTTACATAGACAGTCACAGCGTTATTATATAAAGCAACTCAGAAGTGTAATCCAGAAGTAAAAAGGTTAAAAGTTTCGAGAGCTCATAACTGATTTAGGGATAACAGGGAGGGGCTGAGGATAAAAATGCGGTATGCTATCTTTTTCTAAACGTTAAATACTACCCATTGCCGTTAGTAAAACTTTTTTTTACCTAATACCCAGTCGCAACCCGATTTTTATCCACTTTTCTCGGGTTTCGAACCACAGTGCGTCGGGCACATAATGTAACGCTCCCCTGCGGTATATAATCTCAAAATCCCACTGTTGCATCTCTCGTAGGGCCTATCTGACTAGATGCCCGGTGGGGTCTTTCAAGTTTCGTAGCCACCGTAGGGGACTATGTTCTGTGATCACCGTAAATTTTTACCCTTCCAAATACAGTTTCAATTTCTTCACGCGGCCAACACGCGGCTCACGTACACGATTGGATGCTCTCCATAATCGAATTCTTGGGTGAGAACAGCACCGATCGCGCAGTTGCTCGTATCGCATTGCACTACGAACCGTCTCTAAAAATCGGGGAGAGCAACACTAGTGCAGAAGTTAGCGCTTTCATTAGAGACTCAAAAGTTCACTGTTGATCTTCTTCCCACGTCCAGTCTTGGCCATTCCTGAGCATTTTCAACAGTGGTATCTTTGTTTCTGAGTCATGTTCGATGCACCATACGGATATTCCAGGACCGATGCTGTCTTCTCTGGATCTGGCCTCAGTGCTTCTCTATTCAGTAGGTAGCCCAGGTACGTGACTCTTGAGCAGATGAACTCGCACTTGTCCCGATTAACACAGAGGCCTGCCCCCACCTGTTTCTCTAACACTACTTCCAGCCATATGAGGTGGTCATCAAAGATTTCTGTCGTGATGATAATATCCGAAGATGAATGGCGAACTCTGGCCCGAAAAACGTATCAATGTGCCTTTGAAAGGTTAGCAACGCATTCGACAGTCCGAAAGGCATTCGGGTGTACTGCCACAGGCCTGATCCGGGAACCGCGAAGGCCGTATAGCTTCGACTCAATTCCTCCATTGGAACATGCAAATACTCCACTTTAAGGTTGCCGTTGGAGATGTAGTGTGCCTTCCACAGTTTGTCCAGTATCAAATCGATGCTTGGGATTGGGTAGGCATCTTTCTTGGCCCTTTTATTTAAGTTTCGAAAATCAATGCAGAACCTGTATTTCCTATCGCATTTACTGACGATGACGGAGGCACTGCACCATTCGCTAGCTAACCCTTCATTACTCTATATTAATACAGTTGCTTCACATCTTCCTTTGCTACCTGCCACATTTTCGATGAAAGTCTTCAGGGACTATGTTTTCCTCTGAGATAAAGTGCTCGGTCAAGTCCGTTCTGCCGAACGTATGACGTCCTTTGGAAGCCATTTATACACCAGTTTCTCAATTTCCTCTTTCTGGTCCCCGTTCAGTTCCGAAATTCCTGCGTATTCTCCAAAGATTCCTGTCTCAGTCCTGGTATTCTCGTTCTCAAAGGGGTGTCAATCACTTTCCCCTATTCTCCATAGGTTTTGCCCCAGTCTTTTTTCTATATTCCAGTCTTGACAAAAATCCATTCTAAGAACGATCTCGTGTCCAGTCCATCCACAGCACTTTCAATGAGCCCGTCTGTCCATTCACTTCCAGGTTCAGTTTTAGGAATACCTTACTTATTTCTCCAGGGACTCCTCACTCAGTCAATCTCGATTCTTCTAGTCGGCTCTTAATGCGGTTTACCAGGTTAGAGCCGACTAGGGGTATCATCGCTCCACGGTCGTACAGGACTCAATAATGAATGCCTCCAAGCGAGATGTTGATGAAGTTTGTGTTCTCTGTACTTGTGGCTGCTATATTATCTCATGTTGACTCGACTTCCGGCTCGATTATTGGCAAGTACTTACTATCAACCGTAGGCACTATAGATTCTCTCCCTCCCTAAACTGTATACGGCGGCGAAGTCTCCATGACAGATCCGAAAGATCCGTGATGCCACGCTAAGGCTTCGTGGACAATATCGGAAGATCCCTTGCTCATGGGCTGCATTACCTTTACTTTCTCAATCTTGTCAGAATCTGGGGTAACGCATAAGGTCCTAGGCATCACTTCCCTCTGTGGCGCGGTGAGATCCTTATTCTCTCTAGAATTCACTTTCGACGAATCATGTAAAGTTCTTAGCATCACTTTTCCTAGTGGCGCGTTCGAATCTTCTTCTCTTGATTAGTTTCTCTCGGTGAGTTACCAGATATCTTGGCATCACCTTCTCCAATGGCGCGTTCGAATCCTTCTTCTCTTGATAACACAGGCCCACAAAAAAAATAAAAAGGTCTGTGCAGTTAACCAGACCTATGATTTCTTGTGCATTTTTCGACGCTGAATCCGAATTTGCAAAAAAAAATAGGGTCCAGCTACATATTTGCGGGTTTTCCATGAAAAACCTCATTTTTTTCGATTTTTTCATGGTTTTTCTTAGATTAAAAAAAATAAAGAAAAATTTAATTTTTTTGACCTCAGAATCGAGTTCTACGGATAAAATACATCGAAAACGATGTTTCAAATTTTTTTTTTAATGAAATTCTAACCCACCATACGGCGGTGAAAAGGCTGAAAACTGCGAAAAGTCAAAATTTGCTTTAAATTTGATTAAAATGTCATTAAAACCAGGTTTTACTATCTTAAAACAGTTTACATACACTGAGAATACTCTACTGTGGGTTTTTGAGGTCGCTGATCACGAATGTGATGTCAATTTTCCCAAAAGACAACTCCCAGTAGGCGTAAGTGGACAATATAGAATATAGAATATTTTTTTGGAAGACAAAAGGACAAATAGACATCAATAACATCTAGTATCCAACACCTCACTATCGAAGTTGTGAAGTATTATAAAAAATTATACAATCTCAATTACACTAACTCATTAAAAGTATCGCTATACACAAGTTTTAAGTCTTATTATATGATTAAGAGTCGAAGAAAATTTAAGGTTCATGATTCATGTTATGGAAAACCTTCAAAACAGTATCCAAAATGTGGATTTTTCGAAAAAACGGTCAATTTATCACGTTTATTGTCCACTTACGCTTACTGGGAGTAGTTGTCTTTTGGGAAAATTGACATCAAATTCGTGACCAGCGACCTCAAAAACCCCCAGTAGAGTATTCTCAGTGTATATAAACTGTTTTAAGAT
>UELU01080550.1:1078-13450 GCA_900490025.1 Megastigmus dorsalis
TTCCTATTTACTATATTTTATTTTCTTATTTACTACATTTTACGTTTTCCAAATCGCATGTTTGTAACTGCCTGACAAACATCATTAGCCCGGGTATAGGTAATGACGCTTGCTCATAACAGACGCTCTGGGTTTTTCCAATCGCTGTCCGGATCTTTCCTCTATCTCTGGCGCCGATGCTGAATTTTAATCTTTTTATTACGGTTGCCTGAGAGAGCACGGAGCAACTGCTATTTACCGAAAGTTTTATTAGTCCCTTATTTATTTGGAAAACGCAATATGTACTGATGTCTGGCTGTCTGGATTTTCCCTTGCTCTCTTGTATTTACTATCTATACTTAATCCGAACGGTCCGTTGGCCGTCACAAAGAAACAAAAATACTAACACTTTTAGATAGAATAAGTAATTATAGAAATACAATCATTTAATTACAAATTATTAGAATATAATCGCGACATAATTGTTTTATGGGTAATAAATGAATATTGTTATGTAATGTGTTGTTTTTATATCACTTGAAATTTGAAATTAAACGCATTGAATGACACTACATTATAATGGCAATGCACTGAGGAAAAAAAAATTTTTTTTTTTGAATATTAATTATACTGCCCACTGGTTATTAAGTAGTCACCCACATACGTGTAATCATTTAACGATTGATAATATTTTTTATTTGTTATTACGCTGATATCTTACCGATATGCAGCATTTTGGCCCCCCAGGTGTTACGTCCTACGACGTACCTTTTAATTAAGTTCAATCGTTCAATGAAAAATTATTATTTGTAAATAGGAATTTAAGGGAAATGAATGCGATGCGAAAAAAATAAAAGTTAAATGTATCAATCGACAAACGAGAAGTGTATAATTGTGAAATGCATACGCAGCATTTCACAATCTTTTGTAATACGACCAAATCGAGCACGAAGCTTGATACTAAATTTCAACCACATTTGTAAGCAATTAAAGTAGAGTAATACGTCACTTTTCGATACACTTTTGATCCTTTAAAAACGATTAAAGGAGGACATCAAGTTAGTCACTGACTCGGGATCTTGACGAGAAGCATAGTACTACACAAGAAACCCAATTAAATAATTATCATCGCGATCATACTAGATATTTTAAATATTAAAAGAATACATTATATCTAATTAATTAAATTTAATAAACTTAAATTCTTATTTGTTTTAAGTGAGTGAATATTAAATAAATCCAACTTTTATATTAATTTATTATGTACAAGTGAAATTATTAATTACACCTTCCGAACGAGATTTACGACAAGAAACAGATCTTCTATAAAGAAAAAGGTAAGAATTTTATTCAATAATAACTTTTCATAAATTATATGAAAATAACAAATAAATCTCGAATAATATTCAAGACTTAACACATTTATTGTTTATTGTTAATAATATTATTTTTTTGAAAATGTATTGATGTCTTCATAAATTATTAAGTTGACGTAATAAATAATGAAAAATTTAAAGGTTTCATTTTTACGACTTATCTCAAAATACTTCAGCTAATTTTATAGAGTTTGAAACATTGACTGAAATTATCTTGAAAATCGTATATTTCAGAACAAACTTAGTAAAACCACTCTTAGCTTGACCCAGGATCAACGACGAGGACGTAGTGGTCACCTGACCCTTTTTTTCATTTTGTTTCTTTGTTTTTTTTTCTTATATGTTTTTTGTAAATCTAAATTAATGATAGAGGTTTTGATAATTTTTTTTTCAATGACAATAAAATAAGTGTAACATTTTCTTTTAAATACTTAGAATCTACAGTTAAAGATGTAGCGATAAAGCAATTCAACTACAGCTTTTAAAAGATTTGGTAAATAAGTATCACAATGAAAGCCGTTTACTTTGTAACGTCCCCAAAACTTCAAGAAGTCACGATGAATCGACTCACCACTCTGCTCTGACCAAAAGCCTAAGCCGTTATTTTTTTCAATGAATGGAAAACCTTCTTTAACGTGGGAAAGAATAACGTGAATTTTTAGAGTCTCTGAAAGTTGTTCAATGCTTTCCAAGGTTTTTTTTAATTCTTCAATATAATCATCAAGTGAAGATCCTACTTTACCAGAGGTAAAGCAACAATTCACCACCTTGTCCATAGCTTTGAAAGCTGCAATGTAAGGCAAAATTTTAAAAATACCTACTTCTCCGCATATATCAAGATCCTTAAGCATATCTGACTCTGTCACCAGTTTTCTACACGCATTGCCCTCAAAAGCATCACCATGATAATTTTTTGAAATTAGATTGAGTTTGCGTGGCCATACAGCTTTTTCTATGCCTAAGATGGGAACCAAACCTTGCCAAAATAAGTGATTTACGAAGCCTTGCAGGACATGCAATTCAGGTATGACACATTTCTGCAAAACATAGACATCATCATCTTCATTGAAAATAGGAAGATTAATGATGCTGTGACACTCTCTACTGCATTCCTTTTCTTCTCCTTGATTTCTTAAGAGACAATATTTTTTGTAATCACTTCTCATGTCGCCGTATGTTTTTAGCTTGTACCATTTGGGACTTCTGCTTCATCAGATGCACTTGGAATAGTATTAACATTCAAACTCGTATCTGGAGTCAATTTGCGTCTCAAGTCATTTAAAGAGATAAAACAATACGGGCAAGGGTATGAAAATGTTGCGGTTTGTTGCCCATTTACTATCAACAAAAGCTTAAAATCTGCAACAAATTTAAAAGGGATATGATTAAGTTTGGTCAAGTCAAATAAAAGTTGAATATTTGCGTAAGTTTCTTTTATTCCAGGAACTACACACAATAATAGCAACCTATTAACCCTCGATAGCTTACCTTTTTTGCTTAGACGACCGCCTTTAGGGTAGAGCATTCTCTTATTGGAATTATTGAAAGTAACTGAATCTTCTGGATCACTTTCATTTTCTTGCATGGAATTTTCTTCATTTTTGGGTGAATAGTCATCAGATAAAATACATAAACTGATTTTAAAGAAATTTAGCCCACCATCAGCATAGGTTTGATGCAGAAGTTGCCAACTAATTCTCTACTTTCAATAACTTTGTCTAAAAGATCTTCGGCATTCGTATAGACAACAGGACGTAATTGTTTTTCTGCATCTTGAAATTGCAAAAGAAAAAACGGACACTCAATATGCGGATGAACAACCTCTGCACGATGAGAACATCGCTTTCGCAAACATATTTAAGGAATCTGCTACAGTTGCAGCTAATAGAGCGGAAGAAGTTTAGAAACTTATGGACGCAGATTGCTTATGTACCGAGGAAAAAGATCATGTCAAGAATCTTGTGGAAAAATGAGCGAATTTACTTCATTTACCTGGAGAGCGCCTAAGAGCTACTACTGTAGTTAGCCATAAGATCCCGACCAATGATGACTTACACATACGCACTAAGCAGTTCCGACATGCGCCAGCTGTTGAGGAAGTGATACAAAAACATGTGCAAGAACAAGTAGACGCAAGGATTATAACACCATCTACATCTCCATATTGCTCGCCACTGTTCGCCGTCAAGAAAAAGGGCACGGATGACAGTGGAAAGCAAAAGTGGCGTCTAGTCATTGACTTTAGATCTCTCAATGATAAAACAATTGGCGATGCATACCCACTGCCTATTATCACTGATATTTTAGATCAGTTAGGCCAAGCGCAGTATATATCAACGTTTGACCTTAAGTCAGGATTTCATCAAATACCAATGGATCCTGAAGATCCTCATAAAACAGCGTTTTCGACACCATACGGTCATAATCAGTATTCACGTATGGCAATGGAGCTTAAAAATAGCCCCGCATCATTTCAGCGCATGATGGATCTAGTTCTAGCGGGACTCCAAGGAATAGAGCTATTCGTGTATCTAGATGATATAATCATCTGTGCTAAAACATTACAAGAACACGAAAAGAAATTTGATCGTCTGATGAAAAGGCTGGAAAAAGCAAATCTCACTTTAGAACCGCAAAAATGCAACTTTCTACGAAAAGAAGCCACTTATTTAGGGCATATAGTAGGAAAAGGTCAATTGAAACCGGACCCAACGAAACTTGATACACTAAAAAAGTATCCAGTACCAACAAATCCTAAGAAAGTTAAACAGTTCTTAGCCTTAGCGGGATATTATAGGAGATTTATCGAAGGTTTTACAAAGACAGCCCTCCCACTGACAAAATTGTTAAGGAAAAATCAAGAGTTTGAGTGGGGCAATGAACAGCAGCGCGCTTTCGAAATTTTACGCGACGCGCTTTGTGCTGAGCCAGTCTTGCAATCCCCGAATTTACCGAACCATTTATAGTCAGGACAGATGCTTCAGATTATGCTTTAGGCGCAATATTAAGCCAAGGCACTCTAGGAAAAGATAGACCATGTGCCTATGCCTCTAGACCACTAAGAGGTGGAGAATTGCGATATCCTACCTATGAACGCGAATTATTAGCAGTCGTGTTTGCAAAAGAGCAGGTTAGACCATATCTATACGGTAGAAAATTCACCGTAGTAGCAGACCATCAACCGTCGAAATGGTGATACGACACAAAACGTCCAGAACTGAAAGGAACACGATTGAAATCAAAATTGGAAGGATTTTTCTTCGACATCGTATACCGGCCAGGTGAGAAAAATTCTCAAAACGCAGATGCATTATCGCGAAACCTGATACTGCAAGAAGGAGAAGAAAACCCCGAGCGCACTCGGGCAGAAATACACATATTGGCAGATAAACAAGAACAGGAAGATGCAAAATATTTAGAATCCACCATTTTAAAATACAAAAGGAAAAGACCTCCTAGAAAAACTAAAAAGGTTACAATACAGACGCCTATACCCATGAATGTCACTCTGCGTAAACAAAAACCGGAGAGTCGAGCAAACTCCGCAGATGACACAAAAATTGACAAAAAAGCACGTCTGGATAGCGACACGGAGAGCTCGCATGGAGACGATGAAGCAGAGATAGTAAATCAAGATCAAAAGTTAAGTAAACCACGCAGAAAATATAAGAAAAGAATTACCGAAGTGGAAAAACTAAAAGATATTCCGAATTATTTAAAATTAAAAGACACCTCGTCATCATTGGACTCGAGTTTCGACATGTTTTGCGAACGAATAAGCCCACAAGCCACCAGTACGCCAAATGCAGACATCAGCAAAAAAGCGTCAAAAAATAATTTACGAAAGATCAAGATTCATCACCATCTGCATGCACAAAATCGCCCATTATAGAAAAATTGGTTTCATCCTTCAGTCATTTGAAAAATAGGCTAGGAGTTGGAGCAGATTTGATGAAAGCTAGATTTGTAGTGGACGTCGAGGAAAAAGATGCAGGAAGGAAGGGCTGGTTTCAATATATATATATATATATTCCAGCCCTCCCTTCCTTCCTGCCAATAGAGGAGTCAACAGACATGGGTGACGAAAATAAATATGTCAAGGAAAACGGTATAAAACATACGGAACTAGATGGACATAAACAGCTTGAAAAGGATTAAAAAACGGATGAAGAAACACCAAATAAAAAAAATAGAACAGGATTCGAGCGTAAATATTATAAGATAGCTCACACCACAAATGATAGCTCCTGTTCAGATAAATCCATGAGAAGCATTCCAGAAATAGTAAAAAGCCAAAATACAGATGAAGTTCCAATAGAAAATGATGAAATTGGAAGATATGCAATTTATACCCCAAGTATATGTTGCGCTGAACCGTATTTCCAGAAAGTCGTGGATTTAGACATATTAACAGATGGAGATTGTCTTTTTGACTCTCTCAGGAAACTTAGTAAATTACAAATTTCTTGTGAAGAGCTACGAAAGATATTATTAGAACACCCATCTTTACGTTCATGCGGAGATCCTAAAGAAGCGACATACATCTTATCTTGCGATAAGGAATATGGTAATGTCGACTGTATATATATATATATATATTCTCGCAAAAATATCAAGTTAATATATGCGTACATTTAGAAAAATCTGCAGGAAGAATAGAATATTGTCATTTCATTTATGAAGAAAAATCTCCCTTCATACATCTATATTTGCTAAATTTACATTACACACCTATATGGATAATAGGAAATACATCCGAAGTAGGGCGGATCAGGCAACAAGAAGTAGATAAAATAAATGCTCAAAATAGCAAAATAATTAGCGCACAGCAAGAATCAGACCTACAAGACACCGACTGCCATATAGACTGGGATTTTTCATCATCTGGTCATCACCCTTTAAAGCATACAGATAAAACATTTAGATCCGATTACTCCGGGGTATTGGACACGGAATCGATAACACATGAGAAACCAGAAGAAGCAAGGACGCCTGACAAGGACAAACATAAGAACACTACCACGGAAATAAAAACGCCGACGCAAGCGATAGCGAGTCAACAGGAAGAGTGGTCGACCTCGGAGGGAAGCGCAAGCGATACCGAACTCGACACGCCAGCGCTTGACGATTTACCGACATTCACAACTGTAGAAATTATAAGAGGTCATCCTTTTAAAATTTCTCATAATATGGTATATTTTTTACCAACAGAGGGTTATCGTGAAACAGAAACAATAGAAGCAATCATCGAACGTCGATATGTAGATATCGATGATATGCAGTCACAAAATTTCCAAATACGAGAAATATTTACATCGAAATTTATGAAATTTGGACATTTTGGATTAGTAATTAAACGATTTATAGGCGACAAGGCCCTTCAATCAGATATAATGAAGTGCTTACGCTGTTTAAAAAAGATCGTATTGCAGCATTCCATCACCTCTTTTTGTATAATACAAAACATCGAAATTTTAAGCCAAATACAATGGGCTTATGTTATTGAGCAATTGAATTGTATGCTAGCAGGAACAAAATTAAAGGTTAAATTTTGCAAAAATAATTTACCGGTACCATCATCAGAAGAACGTTATAAAATAATACAAGAATATCATACATCTTCTATAGGAGGACATAAGGGCATAACGAAAACATATGATAAATTAGTAGCAGACTATTACTGGCGAAACATGAAGGCAGATGTACAAGCATACATAAATAGATGTGAAGAATGCCAAACAAAAAAAGTTGATCCGTGTTAAAAAAAGACTACCAATGGTAATCACGGATACAACGTCTAAACCTTTTGACAAAGTATTCCTAGATTTTTATGGGCCTTTAAAACCAACAAAAAACGGGAACATATGGATACTGACAATGCAAAATGCACTGTCAAAATATTTTATAGCCGCGCCATTATTAGCTATGGCTCAGGAAGTAACTCGGGCTATGATGAATAAATTAATCAGCTACTTTGGACCACCAGCAGCTATTTTAACAGACCAAGGTCCAAACTTTTTAAGCCAAACCTTGGAAGAGTTTGCGCGAATGTTTCGCATAGAAAAATATAGGACAACTGCCTATCATCCACAATCAAACGGCAGCATAGAAATAATGCATAGCACATTAAAAGAATATTTAAAAAATGTTATAGAAGATCATCAGGATTGGGATGAGTGGTTTCCACTCGCTATGCATTCATATAATACTGCGAAACATGAAGGATCGGGTTACACACCGCATGAATTAGTATTCGGCTATAGAGCGCGTACACCGTCGAGTTTTCCGTCACGCGAAAGACTTTTAACGTACGTCGAATATTTAGCTCACTTGACACAAAATCTTGGACATTTACAAGCCTTAGCAGCCATGAATCTCCGTCAATCAAAATATAGATCAAAGAATTACTATGACAGACATATGAATACCAAACATTTTCGAGAAGGAGAAATGGTCTATATGCAAAAAGGCGCTAGGAACGGAAAATTCGACGCGGAGTACGAAGGACCATGCGAAATATTGAGAATAGATTATTCATTGCATAATGCAGAAATAAAACGCGATAAGGGAAAATATGTTGTCCATCTGGATAAATTAAAAAGGGCTTACGAACCAAAACCAAGGGCAAAACCTCCAAGTATAACGGATATGGAATAAAATACTAATATAAATAATAGGTCACAGGATTAATCTGCACATTTAAAGACTAACGGTTAAATAATAAATTAAGAACAAAAAATATATTATAAATTAACAAAGGATGTACTATAGTCTTATTTTCCGCAGCCCACGGACGTTTGCACAGCCCGCATTCCGCTGATAAAAATAATATAAATTAGAATCACTAATTACTAACAGGAGCATATGAGTCTAATAGAAAGATATAAGTAAATAAAACTATAACAAATTCTTTACATTACAAAAAGATCAAAGTTTGATACTGCATTAAAATTAAAAACATATACAGAAATTAAAAAAAAAAGTAAAATAGTCATATTTCCGCGGCCCACGGGCGTTGACAAGTCCCGTGTTCCGTGAATTACATATAACACACACACGAATTCATTCAACCTCACGATGAATGAACTAAAAATGACTGAGTTGCACTTTTTGAACTTCATTCATAAAACGCGTTACGAATCAATGCACATAAAAACGAAGAATGTGAATTGAAGACCATGTAATGAACGATAAAAATTAAATCATTTAAAACAAATTGACTAATACAATAATAGCAAAAACAATATTTTGCAAGCTACAGTAAAATTTCAAAATATTACATAGTCTTCAATATATATGAACATTAATATTACAAATAAACCATGTAAAATATCTGATGACAAGTATCTCAA
Source organism: Megastigmus dorsalis (assembly GCA_900490025.1). Taxonomy (NCBI): domain Eukaryota; kingdom Metazoa; phylum Arthropoda; class Insecta; order Hymenoptera; family Megastigmidae; genus Megastigmus; species Megastigmus dorsalis. The sequence goes on from UELU01080550.1 coordinate 9,786, forward strand.
ACAAAAAAAAAACAAAAAAATGATTCCCAAAATATAGTAAAAATAAACAGATAAAGCAAAAAGATTATAACAAGAAAAAAAAATATATGTACAACATACAAAAAAGTATACATAGAAAAAGAAGTCAAAAAAAAATATGACACAAAGGTTTCATGATCAGTCATTGTCTTCGATATTCCACTTTTGGGTCGATTTTTAACGCTACCAGTTTGATCAAAACGAAACGAGAAACAGTTTTTCCCACTGTCTTTTTCGAAATTCTTGATTGCAACGGTAGCCGGAATTCTGCGTTAAACAGATCTGCAACTCGCCGATATGACCTAACCATATTACCCCATCCTCGCATCATGAGGATGCTTATGCGTTCACGTTTTGTGAGACTATTTATTCTCAAATACAGAAAACGAATCTAAGAATAAACGAAAAGAATCAGTGCGTTGATAGAACTAATTCAGAATGAAAACAACAAAGCACATCAAAATCGATAATTATCTTATGAATGCATACCTGAATATTCACAAAAATTAACCTCTTTGTCCCGTGATTAGTTCAGGTGTGCATATGGGAGGGTTTTTCTCTTAAAAATTGTGAATTCGGCCAAAAACCTTCCTGAGTGCGAATCTGAGATCAGACTTGTAAAATTTGTAAATGATCTTTTGGACAAGTTTTCTGGAATGAAGAAGTATTGTTCTCGTTCAAAAAACTCGACTTGACCTTCAAATGACCCTAAAGGTCAAACCCAAGGTCAAGTTCAAGGTCACCATCGGATGTGCCGTTTGATTTGTGGAAATATTTGTATTCAAAGTTTTTTTTCTAACACCACTAGTTTTCGAGTTATGGGCTGCTGAACACTAATTTCAGTTGACCCTCTATGTTATTTATACCTTTGAATAGGAAATTTTTCCCACTTTCTATTTCTGTAACAAAAAGGGGGTTCCCATTGAAAAAATTCGACTTGACCTTCAAATTACCCAAGGTCAAATTCAAGGCCACGATCGGATGCGCCGTTTGATTTGCGGAAACTTTTATATTTAAAGTTTTGTTCTAGCGCCACTAGTTTCCGAGATTTTCAGGTGTATCCATACTTTTGGGATACCCTGTATATAAAAGTACCTGCAAAACTTCCTAATGCTATATATAGATATACAAAAATATGTACAGGAAACATGTACGATCTTATAGATATATAGTTTAACGACAATTTATCGAGTGGTTCAGACGCTATATATAGATATACAAATATATACATATTTCTTCCCGATACAAGTCTATTTCATGTATGTCATCATCAAGATATTACAAGTAGAAACTAATACTACAAAATATAGGTAACATATAGAGAATAATATATATAGATATATAAATTAAATATTGGAAGATGCTGAAAAAAATTGTATATATTAATATAATATAATCATATTATATTCTGTCTAGGTGTGTATATCGATATATAATTTTGTCTAGGTGTGGAATTTGGTCGTATTCGATGTCTAGGTGTACAGGGTCGCCGATGATGGAATCTAACTAGTGCGCTCCGTAGCTTTTCATGCCTAGGTGTAGAATTTGACCGTATTCGATGTGTAGGTGTATAAGGTCGCAGATGATGGAGTCTAACTAGTGCGCTCCGTAGCTTTTCATGCCTAGGTGTAGAATTTGACCGTATTCGATGTCTAGGTGTACAGGGTCCCCGATGATGGAGTCTAACTAGTGCGCTCCGTAGCTTTTCATGCCTAGGTGTAGAATTTGACCGTATTCGATGTCTAGGTGTATAGGGTCACCGATGATGGATTCTAAGTAGTGCGCTTCGTAGCTTTTCATGTCAAGGTGTGGAAATCGGACGTACTCGATGTCTAGGTGTATAAGGTCGCCGATGATGGAGTTTAGGTAGTGCGCTCAGTAGCTTTTCATGTCAAGGTTTGGAAATCGGACGTACTCGATGTCTAGGTGTATAAGGTCGCCGATGATGGAGTCTAACTAGTGCGCTCCGTAGCTTTTCATACTTAGGTGTAGAATTTGACCGTACTCGGTGTCTAGGTGTGTAAGCTCGCCGATGATGGAGTTTAAGTAGTGCGCTCCGTAGCTTTTCGTGTCAAGGTGTGCAAATCGGACGTACTCGATGTCTAGGTGTATAGGATCACCGATAATGGAGTCTAAATAGTGCGCTCCGTAGCTTTTTGTGTCTAGGTGTAGAATTTTACCGTATTCGATGTCTAGGGGTATAAGGTCGCCGATGATGGAGTCTAAATAGTGCGCTTCGTAGCTTTTTGTGTCTATAGGAATAGGATTCGGTAGTACTCGATGTGTAGGTGCTCAGAAAGCCTCGTAATGGTGTCCTCGTAGACATGTACGACTCTATACATATGTAATTGTAATATGTACCGGAATATCCCAGAAGATGAAAATCTATCTATTTTTTTTCTGGGATCTCCCAGAAAGTTACAATGCATACTAGAAATCGTCCCAGAAATACCAGAACTTGACTATATATATAATAATAAATATAAATAGATGGATATAATAAAAATAGATGGATTTTCATCTTCTGGGATATTCCGGTGCATATTACAATATTTCTTTAGTAACATTTTCGTGTCTTAATACATAATAACAACCGGAAATGGAATTGGGCGCCGCAGACGTACATCATTGGGGTCTGGGGTTGTGGGATTTTAGTTTATTATATAATTGACACAACTTTCATTTCGCAAAAACCCAGCCGTTGTGAACAATCTTTTAAGAATCCCCGAATCAAGCACATACGCATATATATATATATATATATGTGTGTGTGTGTGTGTGTGTGAGCGTGTGTATTTTGTGGAACGTGCTAATTTAGTAAATAATAAAGTTTTTACGTATAATAGCTTTAAGTTTTTAAGGAAAATGTGCAGTTCATTGTAACGATTGCGCATATCTTGTCATGGAACTAATCTTATTACTGATATCAATATTATTAGCATATACTATCTAAATTTTTATTTCCTTTTACGAAGTAGATTAAGTCTTAAAATTAGCAACTTTGAGTTAAGGCTCATTTTCAAATGTTACAGTAGACAATTAGATTCTAATCATTATAATTAATAAAATAATATTTAAAGTCTCGGTTCTAAAATACAGGAATGTAATGAATGAATTCGCTTTCAAGACTATCAATTATACTGTAGATTAACTAATCCATTACTTAGAAAAACAGATTATCTTTAGTATTCTTACCAATATGTAAAAGTTAGGACACATTTTTTAATAAGCCAATTTAAATTAATGAAATTTGTGAGATCTATTCAGAAATTGTCAAGTGCTCTTTTTCTTAATTTTTCATATTCAAATAAAGTTTCCAATTTATAAAGACCAATTTAAACTAAAGCAAGTTGTGAAATCACTTCAGAAATTGTCAAGTACTCTTATTCTTAATTTTACATAGTTATTATTAATCGTTAATAAGTACCAAAATAATAAAATGAACTTCAACTTTGCAATGGTGCCTTATTAAGAATAGAGGTGTCAATTGTTAACACCATTGGTAGCTTTGATAGCTTATCTGGCATCCCTATTCTTAAAAATTGGATTGATTCATTATTAACTTTAAAATATCCTTTGATGTTCCATAGTGTACAGGCTGTTAATAAACAGAATATCACACTCTACGGAATCGGATAGAACGCAAA